>CM024754.1:180738218-180792534 GCA_014218235.1 Colocasia esculenta | reverse complement strand
CATGCTTAACTTCAAAGTTTTTTTCCTACTCAAGCTCTGAAAATGACTAGTCTGAGTTGTTAATAGTCTGCTGATTTAGTCCATTTAACATATTCTTATATGAGGCGTTACAATCTACCCATCTTATATAAGCGAGGTCCTCATCGCTACTCACATATAGCACACAATCAAACCCCAGGTGGGCAGGATTCTAGAGGTGGCCCGCAGGCTCAAGAGGTGGCTCCCACTATGTAGCACTTTGCGCCATTATGGCCTTAAGAGGTGGCTCCCATAGCGTAGCACTTTGCCCTATATGGCACTTAGTTCCTGCACTTCCGGCTGGACAAGGCTCTGATACCATTTGTGACGACCCAACCAGTAAACTGGCCCAACAACCGTGCTAGTTGGTAGACTTCTCAGGAAGGTCACCCATCCTGGGACTACTCCCAACTGAGCACGCTTAACTTCAGAGTTCTTTTCCTACTCGAGCTCTAAAAATGACTAGTCCGAGTTGTTGGTAGTCTGCTGATTTATCCATTTAACATATTCTTATATGGGGCGTTACATCAAATATGATCTAGTGGAAGGTCTACCAAAGATGAATTCAAGATTGGATAACATCTGTGAACTATGTGCAAAAGGAAAGCATGCGAAATCCTCTTTCAAATCCAAGACAATTGTCACTACCTCCAAACCACTACAACTGCTTCATATGGATCTGTTTGGACTAATGAGAACTACAAGTTTAGGAGGGAAGAATTTCGGATTTGTTATTGTTGATGATTATTCTAGATACACTTGGGTATCATTTCTTGAGCACAAAATGACACCTTTGATAGCTTTGTGAAGTTCAGCAAGTTAGTTCAGAAAGATAAGAAGCTCAGCATCATAGTATTCGATCAGATGATGGAGGAGATTTCAGAATGACAGGTTTGTAGAATTCTGTGATGATCTGGGCATAGAACACAACTTATCGGCACCTAGAACACCACAGCAAAATGGAGTAGCTGAGATGAAGAATAGAACACTTCTGGATATGGAAAGAACAATGCTATCTGAATATAATCTTCCAAGATATTTCTGGGCAGAAGCAATCAATACAGCTTGCTACATAATAAATAAGTCATGATCAGGCCTATTCTGAAGAAGACAGCATACGAACCATACAAGCAAACGAAGCCCAAGATCAGACATCCCAGAACATTTGTGACATGGGTATATCTCGGTAGGTCGGTTCGGCTTGGCCGACCTCATCAAGGACACAGGCCGACCTCCTTGTTATGACAAGGGAGAGCTGGCTATTCGACAAGTCAGGTCGGAGATATCCGACCAGCTTCACACCCCGGCCATCTTCTAGGCCATCTTATGCTCGGCCGTGAACCCTTCGTCTCGGACGTAGCCGACGTGGGCTCGGCACGATCACGAGTTCCCCAGAGTGTTGGCCAGATCAGTGACAAGATAGGAGCTCAGTAGAGGATGATCTCTCTACTCGGACAGGGCCGACCTGGTACCCGGCGTGCTCGCGCATGCCCCAAATCGTCCCTCACGTGGCAGACGAGGCAAATAAGGCAAGGTCTGACAGTTGCGGGACCAATAACTGCGGCTATTAAGACCATGGTCGCGATGACCTAGCAAGGTGGTGGTGACGTCCAATCAAGTGATAATCACATAAACCCCCCAGCGAGATTGGCGGGGTTGTCCAGCTCATACACAGGTGTCCTAACACTATATAAGAGACAGACACTCCACAGGCGCAGGTACGCTGTTCTACCCCAGGCTAGACCATTCTGCTCGGCTAGCGACTGACAAGAGCGTCGGAGTGTCTCCCCGCCGAGGTCTCTCGGCGGGCTCTGCAGGTCAGGTCGGGAGCTCGAAACCAGCGTCACACGTCGGCCAAGCGCACCTCAGATGGAATTCATCGGCTTGATCATCTCGGATCACTCTTGGCGAGAAGCACCTCAGCGGTCACCTCTGCCTGAGCCGACCTATGTTACACTTACAGTAACATTGGTGCCGTCTGTGGGAATACACTACTAAAGGTCAGTGCGGCTTTCCCCACACCTCGTTAGATGAACTCAACTAAATACGGGCATTAGAAGCCCCTGAGGTATTATCTATGAACGGCAAGGGGGGCGACCAGAGGTGTATAAGGTCACCCCGACAAGAATTTCCAGAGAACAGTTAAAAAGAGGAAATGACGAGTCGCTTAGAGCATCGTCTTCTTTTATTTGTAATAGCACTTATGCGTACACTAAATCAAAAACCCATATTGTGCGATAAAAGACCTCAGGTGTGAGGCCGTCATTATGGTCGGCAGGTCGGATGCGCCAAGAACCTGCTCTATTTGTTGTGATTTATCAATGAAGTTATATTTCTTTTGAATGTACATGATTTGACTGTGATTGAAAAGTCGAAACTCGGCCAATTGCATTGTGGCATCGTGATTTGTTATCCCTTGGACACTCGGTTGATCCCGACAACAAGAGAACAGGACAAAAGATGTGGACGTCATAGTTCGCTGAATGAGGTCGCTTAGGCACTCTTCAGGAACTGAGAGACGACGTCCGACGTTAAATAAGACATGGTCGCTTCGGCACACGTGAGACGTGGATGTCATAGTTCGCTGAACGAGGTCGCTTAGGCACTCTTCAAGAACTGAGAGATGACGTCCGACGTGAATTGAGGCATGGTCGCTTCGGCACACGTGAGACGTGGACATCGTAGTTCGCTGAACGAGGTCGCTTAGGCACTCTTCAGGAACTGAGAGACGACGTCCGACGTGAAATAAGACGGTCGCTTCGGCACACGTGAGATGTGGATGTCGTAGTTTGCTGAATGAGGTGCTTAGGCACTCTTCAGGAACTGAGAGACGACGTCCGACGTAAATAAGACGCCTTCACTTTGGCACACGTGAGACATAGACGTCGTAGTTCACTGAACGAGGTCACTTAGGCACTCTTCAGGAACTGAGAGATGATGTCCGAGTGAAATGAGACGTTCGCTTCACCACATGCGAAGTCGTCAGAGTTCACTGGACGAGGTCGTTTAGGCACTCGTCAGGAACTGAGAGATGTCTGACGTGAGTTGAAGACGAGTTCACTTCGACACTCGTAAACTCCGGCATACCAGAAGGCTATGCTCATCATGATAGAATAGTAATGGCATGTGGTCGCATGACCTCGGTATTAGAAACCGTTCGAAAGACAAGTTCTCAGATTGAACGATGACAAACACATGCGACGATGACAAAAAGTTGCAATTCTATCGATAAAGAGATAAGTACATCGTGGACGAATCTCCATGTATACGTGAAATCTAGTCCACAACGACGTCAGTGCCGACATGAGTCTCCTCATCGGGCAATGCTGGCTGACCGGCTACGACGTCGTCGGCAGCAGCCTCAAAGATTTCCTCAGTAGCAGTGGCTAGCACGTCGTCGACAACAGCAGCGATGCTCTTGTCTCTATCGTGGCGCCCATCTCTTCGTCCTCTTCCTCATCGAGTACGACCTTGGAAACGTCAATGTTCGGGAAGTGTTCTCGAACACGTTTGAGGCAGAAGTCATACCCTTGCTTGAAGAGCTTGACGACCTCGGCTTTAAGCTTGTCAGACTCCCGATAGTTGGCAATGGCGTCGTCAATTGCGTTCTTTCGCTCTTCGGCCACCAGTCGCGCAGTCTCAGCTTTTGTCTTCTCTTGGTCATCCTGCTCCACCTTGAGGGCCTTCTTCTCGTCTTGGAGCAGCCTGTCTGCCGTCACGGCCTCCTCGGCTCTCAGCTTCTTCTCGGCCTCAAGTTTGGCATCGGCTACGCGCACCTCGGCGGAAGCTCAAGAGGACTCAACCCGGAGCAAAATCGCGCGAACGACGCCAGCTGCTCTTGAGTAGCCCTGTAGAAGTCTTCAATGACTTCGTTGGATTTCCAGTCCAATGAACAAACTTTGACTCTAGATGGTACCGCTTGTCGGCCCCACTCCGTGACGCTAAGTTCCTTTAACCGACTGGGCGACGTCAGGAGAGAGGAACCTGAGGCAGTGACCTCGGTCGATGAGGGATAGGCCGAGAACATTTGGAGGGCGCCGTCCTCTCTGATGACTGTGGGGCCGAGTGCGACGAGGCAGCAGCCGGTATGTCGGTCTCGACGGTCGGCCGCGCTTCGCACATCGGCTGACACTCTTCTTTCCCTGACATAAGCTCGTGCGTGGCCATCTCGGAGAGGGGGACGGTACTCCTCGCCCTCGCTGATGGCGCTGACTTTCCCTTGTCGGCCATCACTGTGAGAGAAGGTCGATCATTTAGTAGAAAAGATCAGACGACGACTAGAGAAAGAACGTCAGAAATAAAGTCAGACCTCGGCTAGATCGGCTATCAACTTGAATAGCTTCTCGAAAGGCTCGAGTAGGTCGGGAGGCTCCACCGCCTGCAGAGACTCAAACTCCGAGAGCTCGGAGGCAACAAGATTTGGTGGGCAGAAGGTTTTGTCACGGAGGTTTACGGCCGACCAGGTGGTCGGGAAGGGCCACTCGGACCGAGAATGAACGAAAAATAAAGCTCCTCTTCCAGTTGTGGACAGAGGAAGGCATTCGGCCAAGAATTTGCCGACCTGATCGGGCTGCAAAGTACAGCCAATCTCCGAAGGCTTTTATGGAGAAGCAGTGAAAGAATATGCGCGAGGTCAGAAGGACCTCGGCCATGGCACAGACAGCTAGGAAGCCAACAACCGACCTCCAAGAGTTTGGGGTCAGCTGTGATGGAGCGGCTCCCAGCTTGACGAGAAGAAGAATAATGAAGGGATGGAGGGGCAAACGGAAGCTTGCTCGGACTGCCTCAGAGTAGATACAAACTCCCCTCGGCATGGAATAATGGGCACGGAGCTGTTTGGAAGAGTAGATGGTAAAGAACTCCACAGGCGCAGGTACGCTGTTCTACCCCAGGCTAGACCATTCTGCCCGGCTAGCGATTGACAAGAGCATCGGAGTGTCTCCCCGCCGAGGCTCTCGGCGGGCTCTACAGGTCAGGTCGGGAGCTCAGACCAGCGTCACACATCGGCCAAGTGCGCCTCAGATGGAATTCATCGGCTTGGTCGTCTCGACTCACTCTTCGGCGAGAAGCACCTCAGCGGTCACCTCGGCCTGAGCCGACCTATGTACACTTACAGTAACAATTTGGATGCCCATGCTTCATCCACAACAATGGTGTGACGGCCCTGGATATTTTGCCTAATAAGGCTCTATATCCATCCGCCTCCCGTGAACAGACTGAAGTCTCGCAAGAGATATCTCACACACGTGTCCAGTAAGAATATAAAAGACAAACCATAACAGTATAAGACACAAGAAACTACATGTCCTCATATTTGTAAACGACATTGTACAACTATCCAACACATTATTACATGTCCAATTAAAAAGTACAACTACTTGAGGCATACCCCGAGGGAGCACAAGCTCATAGGACACTAACTACTACACTACTGCTGGTGGTACAAGTCTGCCACAACGTCTCCACAAGCCACACAAATGGTAAGCCCTGAAAAGAACTGTAGGGGAGTGAGCCTCAACAAGTCACAGGCTCAGTAGGGGCCACCCAAAAACCACAACAACTAAACAGAAGAGACCTCAACCTCAAAGGTCTCACAGGCCACACAATAGCCAAACCATATTCTACTTACTTTAACCAAGGTTAATCAACAATTAACATAAACATATCAATAACGTAAACCTCGGAAGGTAAAAGAGAACAACAGGACTAGCACAACACTACTAGTCACCCAACCACTGGGAATACCTCAACCTCAAGCCTCACTGCAGACCACTGCCCAGGCTCCCAGTCTCACAGGTAACCATTGCCTCGGCTGCAGGCCTCACAGGCAAACTACCCATGCAGGGTAACCGAACTGGCATTGACATGCCAAGTCCAGCACACATTAGAACCATAACCGAAAATGTACTCTAAACAGAGTAAACAGCACGTGTGGAAGGTCACACCTCACGACCTCCACAAAAACACCAATTCATTGCAACACTTGAAAGGTTGGTACACAACGTACCACAACACAAAGTCAACGCCCAAGGGGTACCGATACCGACTATCACTAGGTACCAATACTGAAATCTCAAGCACAAGGGTAACAGGACTGCTAACCAGAAGCTAGTCTGCCATACCTGAAATCATAAAACAACAGAAAGCTACCCTTACAAAGGTACAATTCAGCAAGTGGAAGGTCCTACAACACGACCTCCACGGAGCACAGCTCCACTTCAACACCTGAAAAGACTGGTACACAGCATACCAAGAGAAACAATACCCACAAAGGGTATAGGTACCTACCACCACGAGGTACCACCACAAAGTCTCAGAACAACGGTGCCAACGATGAGGCACACCATAAACCAGTGAGTCTCTGCTCACCAACCACAACTACAACTGTACCAACACCAGGGCACATCTTACTGCAGAAGACCTCAAACGACGAGTAACAACACAAAAGCCACAATCGGTGGAAGCACGAGTCGGAAAGGAATGACGCCACCACACGGGAACGACTACTGGCTGATCAAACCAGTATCCAACCCGGACAAACAACACAAGAACTACCTCTCAGTCTCGTAGCCACGGACCCTCAGTCCAGCTACGGCTCCACAAACTCACAAGTCAAGTAACTAACTGTGGAGACTAACAACACACCACTACCTGCAGCCTCACACACACTGCAGGCCCATGCCTGCACCTTTAGGGACTCAGGCCCGAGCTCCCTAAAGTGAGGCACTGGAACAGACTAGCTGGGGCCCAGTACGTCTACTGGTGTCCGTACCCCCAACCACGAGCACGCTACAAGCGACCAATCGTAAAACCAGCTCAACACAAGTCGCTGCCCTCCGTTGTCTTTCCCTCAGCGGACGTACAACTCAAACACAGGAGTGAGGGTATCCAGAACAGACGACACAGACCTCGACGGTACAACACAAGTACCGGGACAAACCCCGAGCACAATAAACACACGTGCCTGGCTCACACAGAACCTGGGGTACCTGACTAGAGAGGCATTCCGGATAGACGCCAGACCACCACACTCGGCAATACACAAATCACAACACTTACACGTTTCACCTTATTACAAACCACGGTACACATGTGAGGATAGCTTGTCCCAGTTACCTTGTGACCTACAAGCTAATCTACACAGACATTTACATAAATCACATCAATCGATAATAACTTGGCTTATTATTGGTCACGAAGTGACCTCCATTGCCACATAAACACATGCACCATAATCATTTACTAACTCTTAACTTTACTCAATTATATTAGTTAAACCTTCTTTATTAATCTATAAAATACGTCACAAGACTATGGCTAGGTTCACGCTGAAACCTCACTGCCCAACCATCACAATCAACATATTAAATTACAATAGAGTATGTGCCATGCACATACCCAAACCACATAAACACCATGCATACAACACAAGCGATATGCCACCACTAAAAACACACTCACCTTGTGAGCAACATGTCCCACGAGCTCTACATGTGCCAATACCCACTAGCCGGTGCATGCACAACACTTAATAAATTGAATAAAGTACCATTAAAACAAACACCACAAGCACACTCGGTTGTGGTCGCGACATGGGGTTCAGTCACAATCAAGTCGCGACACCCCGATGGACCGCGATCAGAAACACTAACGCGATAGGGTTCAAAGGTGCCATGAGATTGTGCCACCCCGACATGTCACGATAGGAAATGTTATCGCGATGAATCGGCCTGTCGTGACCTTGTCGCGACAGGGAGTTCTGTCGCCTTCTCAGGCAGGAACCCTAATCCGGAACCCTTCTCCGGATCACCACCACAACCTTATAAAACACGCTTAATTCACATTTTCCATGCTTTAATGAAGGCCTTAGCATGATATCTAAGGTTTATAAACTGAAAAACACATCAACCACACCACGCACACGATCCAAACATCAAAATGAGGTGGGATCTCCCTACCTCCGCGAAGAACATGAACTCCCGGCGTTTCCCCCGCTCCACGCGACGTCTTCACGGCGAGAACACGCCGAAGACCATGCCAAAACACCGAATCACCCGAGAGAGCCCCGTAGCAGCTCCTCCTAGTCGAGCAGAGCTTGTGGAAGCTATGTTCGGTCGAGACTTCTTAAAAACACACAGCAGTTGGGATCGCGACGTACCTCCCCATCGCGACCTTATCGCGACGGACTACGGCATCGCCTTCCCACTGTCGACGTCAGCTGACTGCCCGGCGTGTGACACGCGGCAGCCATGCAGAAGAAGACCGCCAAACCGTGATAACGAGATCACGACGACAGGGCTGTCGCGACCTAAACGCGATGCAACACCTTGTCGCAATCACAGGCACAAAACATGTGAGCACTTTGGGCCCAACTACCGGCCACGAAGGCCCACAACACGCACAAACACCTGGAACACAAACTAATGGGCCACATATTGGCCACCAAACCGCTAAACCTGGATCCACAGGGATCTGAAAAATGCACGACGTTACAAATGGTAAGACAGATATTGGTATGTTGGATCCCAAATCAGATGAAGGAATTTTTATGGTACACTTCTAAACCCAAAGGATATAGAGTTTTTAATAAGAGAAGTTATTATTGAGAAAACTGTACATGTTATTTTTGATGAATCTAACCCTTCCTAAGAAAGGAAATTATTAGTGATGATGAAGATGCAGAAAATCTTTCCAAGAAACTGAAGGAAGCAACCATCAAAGATGATGAAGATCCACCCTTGGAAGAACTGCAACAAAAAGATATCATTCATAATGATCTTCCAAGGAATGGAGATATAAAAAGGATCACCCAAAAGAATATCATTGGAGATCATCTGTTGGGGTAAGAACTAGAGGTGATATTATTCTTTGTGATTACATAGCATTTATTTCTCAAATAGAGCCGAAGACAGTCAATGAAGCACTAACTGATGAATCCTGGATTTTAGCCATACAAGATGAACTGAATCAGTTCAAGAGAAATTAGGTCTGGTCCCTTGTTCTTAGACCATCAGAGCATCCTGTGATAGGCACCAAATAAGTTTTCGAAACAAACTGGATGAAGCTGGTGTTATAAATAGAAATAAGGCTAGACTGGTTGCTCAAGGCTATTCCCAAGAGGAGGGCATAGATTTCGATGAAACCTATGCACCAATTGCTAGACTAGAGGCTATTTGAATTTTGCTTGCTTACGCATCTGCATTAGATTTAAAACTTTTTCAAATGGATGTAAAATCAACTTTTCTGAATGGTGTTATAAAGGAGGAAGTCTATGTAGAACAGCCTCCGGGTTTTGATGATTCAGATTTTCCTAATCATATTTTTAAATTACATAAAGTGTTATATAGTTTAAAACAAGCATCTAAAGCTTGGTATGAAAGACTAGTGCATTTTTATTAAACCATGGTTTTATCAGAGGACAAATAGATAGTACTCTATTTATTAAATCTAACACTAAAAATATATTAATTGTACAAATCTATGTAGATGACATTATCTTCGGATCTACTGATGAATCTCTGTGCAAGTATTTTGAAAAGCTAATGCAGGAGAATTCGAAATGAGCTTGATGGGAGAACTCAACTACTTCCTTGGACTTCAAATAAAGCAAAGCAATGAAGGAACTCACATCAGTCAAATCAAATACACCAAGGAGCTGTTGAAGAAGTTTGGGTTTGAGAATGCCAAACCACTGTCTACTCCCATGAGCACATCAACCAGGTTGGATAGTGATCCAGAAGGTAAGAAGGTAGATCAGAAACTCTATAGAGGTATGATTGGTTCATTACTCTATTTAACTGCAAGTAGACCTGATATTTTATTCAGTGTATGCATGTGTGCAAGATATCAATTTGATCCTAAAGAATCTCAACTAATCTCAATAAAAAGAATATTTAGATATCTAGCTCATACTTATAACTTAGGTCTATGGTATCCTAAAACCTGTGAAATAAATTTAATTGGATACTCAGATGCTGACTATGCTGGATGGAAAGTGGATAGAAAAAGCACCAGTGGTTGTTGTCAATTTCTTGCAGGATGCTTGATTTCATGGTCTTCAAAGAAACAAAACTCAGTAGCTCTATCAACAGCTGAAGCTGAATATGTAGCCGCTGGGAGCTGTTGCACTCAACTCCTTTGGATCAAACAACAGCTTGACGATTATGGACTACACATCAAGACTATTCCATTGCTATGTGACAACACCAGTGCTATAAATCTCACTAAAAATCCTGTGCAACACTCGAGGACAAAGCATATTGAGCTTAGATATCATTTCATTTGAGATCATGTAGCCAATGGTAATATTAATATTTCATTTGTAGATACACAAAATCAGTTAGCAGAAATCTTTACAAAAGCCTTACCTGAAGAGAGATTTACTTCTCTGAGAAGGGAATTAGGCATGTGCAATGTGTAACAGATTTATCTTAATAGGCTACTGCATTTTATTGTTTGCCAAATTATAGTACCTCGCAGTGCCACATTCTCTTCATGCATAAAAGAAGATGCAGATATTATGTTTGGGCTGTACAGAATCTGGATATCAATCTGGCACAGATTATGATTGAAGATGAAGTCTGCGACAGAGCTTATTTGGGACAAGAAGAGCAAACTAGCAGTGTCCGTTCCTTATACTCACCCGCTTACAAGAATTTTTAGGCATTTTGAAATTGATTTGGAAGGAGAATTATTGGAGAAAATGGGTCAGCCAATTCGCACCAGAAACTTGAAGAAGAGTGGTTTTTCACACTCAGCTAATATTCGGTCCAAGACTTCCATGGATGAAGGAGAAGCCATTATTGGAGATACCTCTGAAGTCCCTTCTGTTCAAGAAAATAAGAATATTGTTAGAGATGATGAGCCTGCTAAATGGAGGATTGCAGGCATTGCTCCTAAGCATATTGAGCCCTTTGGGAAAACAGCTGTAGGTGATGTACCTGCCCCCATCATTGAGCCTCATGTTGTTCAGGAGTCCTCTATCAGCCTTGTTGAAGAAGAGTTTGCACATACTGAGGGGGAGCATGTAGATACTCATATTGAAGATTCACTAAGTGCTCCAGTTGAAGAGGCTGCTGTTGGAGGAGATCATGAAGAAGATATTCCAGATGCTGTGGCACCAGGCCAATCTGAAGAAATTCTTATGGCAGATGCTCCTGCTCAAGGGGAGCCTGCTACTCATGGGGAGGCTACTACTATCCATGAAGACCAATTTCAAAAAGGCTTAGTAGAAGATGTCTCTGATGAATGATGATGTTAGTGCTTACCAGCACACCAGCTTTCCAGCATAGCATGATGTACCAATTGCTGAACCTGGAGGAAAAGAAAAGTTGTTACCAGTAGTATTCCATTGCTCACTAGAAAGTCACATAATAAATCCATGAAGAAGAAACTTTGTGTTCATCTAGACCAGGTGGTTGCTCGGTGAATGCTCAAGGAGAGCTTTTATGTTCTCTTCAGGCAGATGTGACTTCCATCTTTCTCAGTCAGAGCTCTCAAGCCAAAGCTTTTTGTGAAGTTAATCTGAGCTCCATGATTTGCGCAGTGAGTTGGGCAGCTTAAAGAGCTTGGTAACTGATCTTGCAAAGTTTGTGAAGGAGCACTTTTCTGCAGCTCTCTTGTGGCGGAATGCCTCGGCCAAGCCCGTTAAACTGATAACGTACTTGATCCGAGTCCGCCTCCCGCGAACGGGCCGAAGCCTCGCAAGGGAAACCAAACCACAGTCCGTGTAAACACAAAGGAACACACCATTCCATTTATATAATTCATAAATTACATAGCCAAATTCCACTAAACCGGAAGAATGTACAAGAGCCTGGGGCATAGCCCGAGGTACAACAGAAGAAAGTAAACAACAACTAAGCTACACTGCTGAAGCTGCCACTACACAGCTGGAGGTACTGACCCTGCACCGCTACGACGCGGCTCCGAACTGGACGATGGTCTGGAAACGTCCTCCTCGCCCTCACCTGTGGGGGTAGGGGTGAGCCTCGCTAGTCACTGGCTCAGTAGGGAACTCCCCCAACACCGAGCAAACCAAAACCACAAGTACGAAAGCAGTAAACAATACCAACATTTATAGAACAGCTAAACAGAATATTAAGCTGTAAATATACTTACCGTCTGCCGACTAGGTCAAGTAACAATAATAAATAAACGGCAAACCCAAACAGGTGTACAAGCTAGAGTAGAGACAACCAACACGAGCCACGTGAACTGGTTCGCGACACCAGAAACTG
Organism: Colocasia esculenta; assembly: GCA_014218235.1. Lineage (NCBI taxonomy): Eukaryota > Viridiplantae > Streptophyta > Magnoliopsida > Alismatales > Araceae > Colocasia > Colocasia esculenta. Next base: position 180,780,277 of record CM024754.1, on the reverse strand, counting down.
ACTCGGACAAACTAACACAGGTCTACCTCTCAGTCTCGCAGCCACGGACGAAAGGTCCAGCTGCCTCTCCACGTGAAAAGGTCAGGCAACTGTGGAGACTAACTAAACACCACCACCTGCGGACCACACGGTCGCAGGCCCATGCCTGACACCTCTAGAGATCCTGGCCCGGAACTCTCTAGAGTGAGGCACTGGAAAAGGACTAGCTGGGGTCCAGTACGTCTACTGGTGTCCGTACCCCCAACTACGAGCGCACTACAAGTGACTAAAAACAACACAAGTGTCACTGTCCCACTGTCGTCTTTCCCTCAGCCGGACGTGCAACTCAACACAAGAGTGAGGGTGTCCAGGTCAGACGACACAGACCTCGACGGTACAACACAAGTACCGGGACAAAGCCTCGAGCTAACAGCCTGGCTCACAAAGAACCTGGGGCACCAACTGGAGAGGTAACCACGGTAGGCGTCGTACTACTCGCCACGTACACAGAACCACGTGCACGTCACACACAAACCACGTAAAACCTCAGGTAAACACAAGTAACCACGGTCCACTACACGTGAACCCAACTGACTCGCGTAAACAACGCGCAGCCACGAAAGTAAGTAACTAACAGCATACCTTGTATGCTAAACACGAGAACCATGTGCACTCAGTGCACCTTATCTGTTAACACACATGCATTATCGATAAATACTGTAATCAGTCATTTCTGCTCATAACCAGTAGGCGACAACATCGACTGCCGCTTAAATCAGGTTAACGGCAAGGGACCTAGCCGTTGACCTCCTGGCTGAGGAGCTTGGCGGCAAGCGATCTTGACGCCAAGTTCTCCGGCCATAAACCCTGCAGAAACCCTAATCCGGATCTGCGGGTTTTCTAACCATTTAAAGCTATAAAACATGCAGGAATCGTTCCTCTAACATACATGAGTCCCCAACAACCCAATACAACATGCTTTACTCATTAGATTTGCCAAACCACCCATTAACCCCATATGGTGCAACTTTATCCAAACATGCATTATCGTGTTATTCCGGTGGTTATGATGTGTTTTAATGTTTTCATGGAGTTAAACGGGTTCGTCCCTACCTCAAAACACGCTAGAACCTCCCACAATCTCCCGATTCACGTCGAGCCCTCCGCGAGCTCCCACGGGAATTGCACCACGCCGCGACGTTTTCTCACGCGATTCGGCAACGCCACGCGTTCTACGACCGTCCAACCACTCCTCGGAACCTGATAGAAGCTTCAGAATCACCGGGGCGCGAAGCTGGGGCAAGAGGGAGAGAGAGTGAGCTGAGAGAACTGCCCTCGGGTGAGCCTATAACCTGCAGAACTGACAGGTTGGCGTCAACCCCCATGCCGCCAACAGCAACCGCCACCCTTAACGGCCACATCCAAGGCCGCCAAGTTCAAGCTATCAACGTCCATTAACCTGGACGCCAACGGTAAACGGCCACCCCTTGGCCGCCAACTCCAACAGAACAGCAGCAGGTCCTGTTTCATTTCAGGACCAACCCTGCACTTCACCTGCTCAAGCCACGCAATCACACAACCCCATCCACACAACTAACTCACATTGGCTCACAACGGCCGCCACAACCACAGTACACATGATCCGCATGGATCCGAAAAGCACGCAACGTTACATCTCTCCTTAGCTCAGCCCCTCCTGTTCCATCTGAACCTGTGCCTGAGACTAGTGCAGGGCCATCCGGGCCTCCTCAACCAGAACAGCCAGACCAGTCAGTGCCGGTTGAATCAGCTACAGGCCATCAGGGCCATCTGAGGTAGAAGAAGCAGTGAGTGGGTCATCAGGGCCTCAAGAGCATGAAGAGGAAGTTGTTGTGCCACCAGGGCCTTCTGATCCTCCAGTACTTCAAACTCCAGCTCCTTCCTCCCCAATTGCCTCTTTCACTGCCCCACCTGCTCCTGAACCATCAAAGAAATCCCTTCCTAAACATATCTCTTCTCCTACTCTTTTCTTTGCTGAACCCTCATCCTCACCTACTCCTTCATCCTCCATTCCTCCTCCCTCTTCTGAGGCACCTCCTGCCTCTTCCTCTAGTCCATCATCTTCTGGTCCTTCCTCTGCTGGACCATCTACTCAACCTCCTCCCACTTCATCCTTCTCCTCTCTTCACCCTCCTACTCCACCATCTTTCATCACTCTCATCCCTGAGGGTGCTAGTACCATTGGCCATAATGTTTCTCATATAAAAGATGAATTTGAAGATGCCATCATCAGAACTGTCCTCTCTGTATCTTCTCATATTCACAGGACTAATTCTCGGCCCTCTCCCAGTCCTGCCTCCAAGAAAAGAAAACTCTCAAAAGAGCTTGTTTCCAATCCTCTCAAGCTCTCTTTCCTCCTCTATGGTACACTCTCTTTGTAGTCCATAGAAGAAAATCCCTCTATTCTGAATATATTCAAAAATGTACATTTGCTGCAATCTTTGGCCTCCCTTATCTAAATCTCTCATAATATCTCACTCTCATTCTTCCTATCTCCCTTGTACTCAAGCCTAAACAATCCAAATCCTTTCTTCGACTGAGTCCAAGACAGAGGATCAGTGGGCCAGGTCCAATAAAGCATCCACCGAAAGTTTGAGAGTTCTAGGGATCGCAGCTTCCCTCCTTCATATCACACTCTTACACTGTCAGAATGATTTGTCATCAGCACACTTCTTCTTGGGTCCCCTCATTTAGAAAGAAATCAAGCTGATCAGGCAGTTTAAAATGTACAATGACTAATGCCATGTTAATGGCCTTCTTGAAGTTCAGCTTGGTCAGTTTCGGTCTACAATCCTTGATCTCAGGACTGAACACCCAGTCAATGTACCCCTTCATGTTAATTTTGCCACCTTGAAGATGTCTGCTTTCAAGCTTCTCCCTCAGTTGCACTTTCTTCTCATGGACTCTGAAGCAGATCCAATCATTTTTAAGAGGTTTGCTAGAGTTAAAGCTAGAATTTTTGTTCAGAAAGGAGCCCACTTAGCATTCCATCGGTTTCTGTTCAGAGAATATCGCAGGGGTTACATTAAGTCTTCTATTTTAGCCCCTCTGCTCACTGAATCAAAGAGATTCTTCTCCCTCTGATGGTGTAAGGTATACCATCAGGCTGCTCTCCAGCTAGATCAGTTAAATTCCTCTCTCATCAAATCAGATCAACCTACTTTGTCTCCTAAGCAGTTCATGGATCTCAACTCCATCAACCTAGTTTCAGATCCTTATTCTATTTGGGTTGAGAGATTCAAGATTTTTGAAGCTCTGAAGAAAGAACTGAAGGCTCACAGTCTGTATTATCCCATCTCCATAGACAAGTTCCTTCAGCATGCTAGTTTTGGAACTACTGAATTCTACCGATTGTCTCTTAGTGGTGCTGAATACACCCAGTTTCTTGAAGATCAGCGACAGCTTCACATCAAGAGACTCAGTCCAGAAATGGGGCCTTCCTATAACATTAGTTGGGGTGTCTTTAAGAACTTTTTTGAAGAACAGGAAGTCCAAGTTTGGCAGATTATTACTCGCCATGCTTCACTTTTGTCTCTTGCCTTCTATATTCTTGCCCCTCACTAATTAATAAGATTTGCACTCTTAGCTCCTGTTTATCTTTGTCTCTTTCTTCCCATTTTATCTTCTACTTCCTTATTCTTTTTGCTTATGACAAAAGGGGGAGAAAACATTCTGAAATACATACTTTAGAAATTATCCATCACATTTATTTCAGCTTCTTCATATATAATTTTTAATGTTTTGTCATCACCAAAAAGGGGGAGATTGATGATCAGTCCATCTCCATATAATTTGTCAATTATTATATGTAGTTTTGGTGATTAACAAAACTCTTGAAATTATTGACTTACATATCTTCTAAAGCTTGTCAACAGGTATCAAAAAGAACAAAGTCAGTAAGTTACTTATACTCATCTTTATTTGAAGTTCATTGCATATGATTTGCCTAAGTCTACATCGACTTCTATTGAAAGTTCACAACGACTATATTTGTTACTACATCAACTTCACTTAAACAACGACTACGTCTTTTAAACATCGACTTCGGTTCAAACATCGATTTTGGTTCTACATCGACTTCATATTAAAACATCGATTTTGGTTCTACATCGACTTCATATTAGAACATTGATTTTGTTTCTACATCGACTTCATATTAGAACATCGATTTCGGTTTACATCGACTTCATATTAGAACATCAATTTCGGTTCTACATCGACTTCAGTCAAACATCGATTCATTTCAACAACGATTTGACTTAAAACATCGATTTCACTTTTACATTGACTTCAGTCAAACATCGATTTCATTCAAACAACGATTTGACTTAAAATATCGATTTCACTTGAACATCGACTTCATATCAACATCGATTTCAGTAGAACATCAACTTCCTGAAAACAACGATTTCATATCAACATCAATTTCAATAGAACATCGACTTCATATAAACATCGATTTCAGTAGAACATCAACTTCCTGAAAACAACGATTTCATATCAACATCGATTTCAGTAGAACATCAACTTCATGTAAACAACGATTTCATATCAAAATCAATTTCAGTAGAACATTGACTTCATATAAACATCGATTTTATATCAACACGATTACATGGATAACACTCACAACGACTTCTCTTGAACATCAGTTCTGTCTGAACATCGACTGTCATTTACACAGACTGTCTATAACATCGACTTTCTTTTTACAACGATTATGTTTCAGACAGTTGATGGATATATTATAATCATTCTAGATAGTCGTGAATATATTCTATCCTTCATGATATTCAAATATATTTTCAAATCACTATGTATTTCAAATATCCCGTGAACCATTATATCCTGTGTACTCAAACATTTATTGTGTTTGGTACAATATTTTGCACGACATATCTTTTGGTTACCATATTTATGTCACATAAAGTAAGCCTTATAGGATGATAGAATGAAATTTCCTCTTTGATATATCATCCTAAAGCATGGCTACTGACGTTGACTGACAGTTTAGACACAGTTAAGTGTCTATGCTTAAGCATTTATTGTGTGCAAGTTTACAGTGGTCACACACGTTACAACGTTGGACCTATCACTCGGACAGAAGCAAGAAGAGATTCAGATAATCTTTCTCTCTGTATGTGTCTATCCCAGTATTTAATGACTGCAGGTTTTCTTTCTTACATCAGACCAGACACATCTAACGTGCTTGAAGATGAGAGACCACAGATACTTCAAAGATACTTCTTTAGAAGAAGATAAATAGAAGTGTATGGACTCCAGAAATTGAAACGGTTTTTCAAACCATCAAGGAACAACAAGAAAGAAGAGCTCGATCCTTCATTCAAAAACCTCCAGCTCTTAGCTCTCTTCACAGCAAATGTCTTTTAGTTTTTGAGAGCTAGTTGTAGATCTGAGAGACCATCTTCTGTGAAATTTTTTGTCTCTCAGATTCCGCCTTAGATCAGCATTTGCTATAAGCTTGGTCCAGGGGCCATCATCTTCTTACTCTTGTTGAGCGTTCTCTTCGTCTATGAAGAGAAGACCCATTGTGGAGTGGGTGCTTGTTTCCCTTAGTGAAAAGGAGACCTGTAGTATCAAGTGGTGTATTGCCTCCTCGTGTAGTGAAGAGAAGGCCAGCTACGGCTAGATGTGTAAGTGTCTTTAAGGGGACTATACCCTTAGATAGTAAAATTCCAAGGTGTTTCTTGGAGACTGGACATAGGACTCCTGGTGATAGGAGATCCGAACTAGGATAAATTTCTGTTGTTTGTGTGATTGTTTCATGTTGTCTCCATTGCCTATTAACTCTAACGTTTGAGTTTAGTGTTTTCTGTCGAAGTATTTTTAACAGAAACATTCTTAAAAGAATTTTTAGCAATCCATTCACCCCCCCTCTGGGCTTGCAACCTGGTCAATGAAGCGGAGGCGCCAGTCCACCCTCTTCGCCTTCCCCCCGTCCTCCTGTCGATCCCCTCGGCTCTACCTCTTCGACCACATCTGGTTTTGCCCCAGCGTGTGCATGACGAGCCTTAGGCGGAGAGGCTCAATCTCATTCCGGTAATGGACCCAAAGGTCACGCCCGAAACGAGGTCGACCACTCTCTACCCAGGGCTGGCCATCGTCTGCCATGCCTGTGTAGGGCTATCAAACCCCCTGCACCCATGCATACGTCATATCGCATATCATATATTAAAGAAATGCATTAGAGAACAAGGTAGAACACATACCAGGAGAGCGGGAGTTCCGGATGTCGTGTCAGAGGGTGTCGAGCTGGAGAGAGAACGAGGCCGCCGTCGCCACCAGCAGCTAACGCCTGGAGAGCGGGAGAGTGTCAGGACGCACCTCGGTAGCCCTCACCAAGGGAATGTAATAGTAACACCACATCTAGATGCATAAACACACTGATTATTTTGACTAACAATTTTAAATGCAGGAAAATGAAAAAAGCATAAAGAAAGTCGTATGCCTGGAGGAAAGGGACGAATCCGCCCACTGTGGTCTCCCGGCTGATACCACCAGAGAGGTCGGCGAATGTGTGTGCCAAAAATGCCGCCCCCATGCATACCACCCGACCCTATCTAAATCCTCCTAAATCTCTAAAAATTGGCAATGAATGCCATCCCCCTTGGTCCCCAAGAGCATCTTCCCTAAGAATAACACTAGGAACCTCCTCAGGTCTCGGTCCACTTGCTCCTCGTCCTCGGGGTCCTGGCCATAGACTGCCCTAGCCAACCCCCCTGCACGCTGCACAAACTCCTGCAGCGACTCCTCCCCGATCTGCCTAACCCCTCACAGACCCAAACTCTCCAAAGCTCCACTCAGTCGACCATCCTACGATCTCCGAGGTCATTTACACCTGCCGGATCCAACCCCAGCAGGTCCTGTGCAAACTTTGTATAATCGGCATATGTGACGCCTGTCACTGCCTCCCCGTCAACTAGGAGGCCAGTGATCCTCTCCACGTCCTCCAAACTCGGAATCATGTGCCCCCAGGGCATCAAGAACGCCCTGCTAGTCCAGTCCCACCTCTCCCTCAGTGCATGTACTAAGGGATTGTCCACGTAGAAGGGCTCAATCTCCAAGATCGGCCCGAACCCCATCCCCCAGATCCTCTCTCTCTGGAAATCCGGGAGGCCCTGGTATGCCGCTATCACCAGCGACCAGTGGATGCGCAGCCTCATGATCCCCTGCACACAAAGAAATAATTGCACAAGTCAGTATAAGGCATCACACAGTTAAATCAATTCAAAAACTGCAAAACAGACCCAAAATGCAGCCCTCGGGCAGCCCAGTTGAATCGCGACCAACACAGCCGTCGCGATTCAAGTTGCGCCATCGTGATTCAATTCCTTGAACCACGACAACTGGTGTCATCGCGATTCACTCACTCCCATCTCCGGCCTCGACGGCCCTCCTCCTCTTCTCATCGATGCAAACCACAAGCTTGAGATAGGGGTTACTCACCATGTCTCCACATGGGGGTGCCTCGCGACCCCGTCGTCCTCGCCGAGCCTCCCCGCCGGTGCATCGGCTTCCTCTTCCTCCGGTGCCTCCTCCTCCTCCATGGCCGCCACCAGAGCCTCCTCCTCCTCCATCACTGCCACTAGCTCCTCACCCGTGGCGAGGAGCTCTTCCACCATGAGCTGGGCCCCCGTGCCCGGCGTCTCCACTCCTTCCTCCGTCATCGTCGCCGGCGCCATGACTTCTTCCTCCACCGACGTACCCTCTCCTCGTCGGCATTTCGTGGCTGACATTTTAGTCATCGGAAGAGAAGGAGAGAATAGAGAAGCTTGAGAAAGCAAGAGGAGAACGAGCTTGAGGGAGAAGAGAGATCGAGAGAGGAGAGACTTGAGAGAGGTGAAAGAGATGGAAGGAGCTGGTCTCAGGCATTTTGTAGCATCCAGGAGGATTTTAAAACGTGATGGACACAGTCGTTGCAATTATGAAGCACTGACGTGATACGCGACGGAGGCCGTTGTCGCGATTCAAAACTCATCATTACCCCGGGGCTGAGTTTAAGGCACACAATTTTGAAATTTGAAGTACAAAATGAAACGCGACGGGGTAGATGGTCACGATTTAAAGATAAGTGCGACGGCCTACATGGTCGTGGATCAAACAGTAAAGAGCGATGACTGTGTCCATCACGATTCAAGAAGCTCACCCGAGAGCTAATTTTTGAGAAAAAAATCTAAGTGTTTGGGATGATACAATCATGCAACATAGTGAAATTTGGCCGTGTAAAGGATGCAATTTAATTCTTATTGAGGACTTAATTTTGGCATTTACAAACGGCCACCTTGGGCCACAATTTCATTAGTTCTTTTACATACTTCATCCATTCTTCCTCCACCTCCTCCACATGTGGGATCGGCCTCCTAAAAGAGCAGACCTTCCACAGCGCTTTGATGGTGTCCCCTCTTCTCCGTCATTGTTGGTACCGATCTCTCTTCTCTTGATCACCGGTAGATTAGACGGCCCCTCGAAATCACACCGTGGGAGCCCGAGTTGGGAAAGGCAGCGGTGTGCGTTATAGAGCATGAACTCAGTCGCCCCAATCATCCGAGGTTCCACGCCGGGTGATAGCCGTGTCCGTAGGTTCTTGGATAGAAATGGCGCCGGAGTACAAGTGAAGGCATTACGCGGCATGCTCTAGAGGTGATCCCGCCAGTCTACCCACGTTTTGAGTTATGGCACACGATTTGCCACGCGTCCTTCTAAGCCAACCAAGCCATCCATGTGCCAGAGCGGGCTCTTGGAAAAGATTCGGGACAAGCTGGTAGCCTCGTCATTCACATCAAATTTAAAGTGCAAGTCAGTCTAGCAAGTGAATAATAACATAGAACTATACGGAGGCCTACCTAAGCTCATTGTCGTGAGCCCGCTGTAGAGGAAGGCTAGCACCGCCGGTCACAACCTCTCTCCTTCCCATATCCACAGACCGCACTTAGTTGCTCCTCTTCGAGTACGTTATCCACGAACGGGAAGAGACGTGCACCCGCCAGGCATATGGCGAATCCCTTCATCACTCGCTCCAGCTTTGTGTCATCTTCCGCCTTTGGTATCTCCCTCATGGTCCAAGCCGCTAGATTTTATAGATTGATTCCTTTTCGGGCTTGGGCGTCCTGGGCCACTCTTCCGCTCCCCATGAAGCTCTCAAGCACCGTCTCGCTTGTAATGCTCCTCGGCATGATCGCCATCTTGTCTTCGTCACCTCTTCTCATCTGCTTCAAGCCTAACAATAACTCAACTTCTTCTAATAGGATGGTGGCTTCGAAGGTCTTGACGAGGAAGGTGTGGGTTTGTGGATGCCATAGCTCTACAGTGCACCCATGGCCGCCCAATCGAGGTGGATTTCATTGTATCATTTGGCATGAACAACTAGGTTTTGGATTCCCCACCTAGAGAGGATGTCCTTCATGTCTAGGCTAAAGAAAGAGGTTAATTTTTGGAGCCATGGGAGACGCATATATCTCCTCGTGCCTGAGAAAAGTGGATAATCCTATAGGAGACGATGCATGGTTTAGCATGATGATTGGCATGGTGAGTATGCCAAAAGGTTGTTTTGGCCATGGTGTGGGTGGCGCATGCATAGGGAGTTTGGCACATGGAGGTGTCATCATGGGGTATGGTTATGATCATGGGCATGGCATGGATAGTTGGGTCAAATAGGGAGGATGACAATTGGAAGAAGAAGAAGAAGAAAGAAATAAAAGGAAAAGAAAAAATAAAGGGAAAGAATAAGAACAGTAAGAACACATGTTAAGAACATGAAGAACAGAGCAAGAACATGAAGAACAAAGTTAAAATTCAATGCATAAAAAATCATGAACTCACCAATTTGGCTTGAATTAGCTTGCAAATGTGACCATCAATCTTGCTTAACCGTTGGAATCTACCAACTCTTTGCCTCTTGGAAGGGGGAGCTCCAGCATAATCCATGGCTTCTCTCCTTCTCTTCTTTTTCTCTCATGCCAATTGATTGATTTCTGCACTTTAGAGAGGGTAGAGAGCATGAAGAGAGCAAGAGAAGGGTGTGTTTATACCCACATGGCCGCACAAGCCTGCAAGGTAAGTCCAAACTCAGCAAGAAATGCAAAACAGGCAAGAAAATCTGGCCTCGGGCAAAACCTTCAAAATCGCGACTGGCACATATGTCACGATTCAAGCGCCTCACTCCAACTTCCAATTCGACTGGTAAGGTAAAATGCGGCCACTCAAGTTGTCGCGATTCAGGTGAGTGAAAACCGTTCATATACCCTGTCGTGATTTACAAGCAACATTATTTCGATATTTTTGCTTTATATCTGTTGCTTGTCAATACTAATCATTCTTTGAGCGCGGGTTTGGATACGCATCTCTCTCCGTAAGCTGCACGTCCATCTTCAGTGATCTCTGGTACCACTGCATTCTACTAAACATTATAATTTATTAAAGCATGTCAAGGACCTTGAGGCTCTTATGAATCTGAAATTTGAGTTCCCCTCCACCACCAAAAACAGTGATAATTTCATAGGATTCTTATGACTTGAGGATAGGTCGTTATGCTTTGCAAGAAGGATGACGGACTCTATTTCGGTGTCCTGACTTCAGCATCGTGACAATATTATCCTTCATTATTTTGTATTTTTCTTTTGTTTTAATCTTTTTCTTTTAGCCCAGCATGCATCATGTAGGAATTTGAACTCATTTCCAGAGAATTACTCTCGTGCTTAACTGAAGAGAACCACTTATTTTAATTCCAATTAACATGAAATATTCCAGTCTGAGTCAAGTATTCAGTTCATCATGTTGATGTTTGAAGACTGTCTTTTGAGAAACTCCTTGTTTTGGATTCATATATCAGTTCGTCTATTTTCCCATAGATCCACCTTGGCTGTAGCACGTCCACAAGCTGGTAAACGCTCACCAATGGTGAAACCTGGCAGATTGTGTCCGTAGGTACTTCCCCGACACTGAAAGTTGATCTTTCTTCCCTTCGTTCCCACATGCACAACACCCTTTCCTTTCGTCCAAATATTGAGTTATCTCTTAAGACTTTCTCCAAACCGCTTCATTTTGAACTGAAGAACAGCTCCTGTTGTATGTTGTTGAAGGCGTGTCTCACCACACCTTGGTGTCTACTTTTCAGTCATTCCACTTCATTCCACTAAATTCCCTTCATTTCATTGCTTTCATTTTGTGTCTTTCCGCTCCATTTCCTTGCAAAGCAGATGCCAAGGCGAGGCAACTGTAGACACGCCAATTTTGACAGTATATCGAGTACATTTCATGTTATACTGCAATATCTCAAAGTGGATCTCTTCAATTAATTACCTGAGTGATTTTCCTATTTTTTAGATTTTTCTAGGATATTTAGAATTTTTCTAGGGGTTTAAAGGGGGGGTCTTCTGTGCGCAATTGATTTGCGATAGACACAGTGGTCGCGGTTCAGGCATTTGATCCACGACGGGTCAAACCGTCACGTATTACCCTTCCTTTTCCAATGCCTGCTATGTTTTGAAATCACGTCCATTAGAGTCGTCGCGTTTAAGAGTTTCCAATTGTGATTTATGGCAATTCTAAAATTATTTTTAGAAAGATTTTCTTGCTTTTTAGAATCACGTCCACATAGTCTGTCACGTTTCTAACCTTCCATTGTTTCAAGATCGATTCCCATCAGAAGATCGATTCTTTCAAATATGCGACCACTTATGTCCTCGCGATTAAAAGTTTCTATTTATTAAATTTGGAAGAATCAATCGATATTGGAAGTGTTTGAAGCGCATCGATTTATGTCGTCGTGATTCTAAAACCTACTATAATTGATGTTTGGAAAGGCTTAATCGAAGTAAGTGGATCTTATTAAACGCGACGCTTTAGTTAGTCGCGATTCACCTCAATAGGCGACCACTGTGTCCGTCGCGATTTTAAAAATTTACCTCTATAAAAAGACCCCCGAGGCCATTGTTTTGAGATCATTCCAAGCATTACGGCGAAGCCCTGCTGCACCGGAGAGTCGAACTTCGAGCTTTAAAAGGAAGAGCCACTTCCTCAAGCACCATTGTCAAGTCTTCATCCCTTGGAGCATTGGTTCTTCTTCATCTCAAGTGCATTGGAGCGAGGAGGAAGCTTCTTCCACCTCATCCATCCACAGCAGCGGGCTCTTGCTCATCAGATTTTTCATTCTCTTCTTTTAATTCTTCATTTCATTCTTAGTGCATTCATTCACACTCCATCATAATTCTCACACACATCACTCAATTTCTCTCACACCTACATTTTTAGGGGTTTTACACCACCTCCACAAGGTGTGTTCAAGCGCATGCTATTGCATTTCTCACATATTTCTTTGAATTTGACACTACATGACTTGAACTAATCATTCTTTCATGTGTTTGCTTGTTTCTCCTTTTTTGCAAGGTAACCAATCAAGCTAAAGTCTTCTCTGCCAGCCGGACAGTTGGAGGAGTAAGAGTCAACCCACCATTTCATCTCCCGTGATCTTTGGGTGACGGTAAGTAAATCCACGCCTCTCACTCACTCCTTTGGTACCCTCGCGTACCTGGCGATCACACTTTCTCCATAGTGCAAAACCACACTCTTTTCTTCTTCCACGAATATTATCCTATTTAATTTTTTTAATTATTCTTTGTGGATTGTTTTGAAAAAAAAAAGGCACATTCACAACTATCCTACATTTTCTTACAGAAATTTGCCATGAGGATATTTTGCACTCAAATGTGTGTAGAATGATATTTTTATAATTAAACATACAGAGGATTATTTTGACCCTTAATTTATTTTTATTTGGGGGGGGGGGGGGTGTTGGAATTACCTGATTAGGTGGGTAACATGATACTGCATGGACTAACAGGCACTACAAGAAAAATAACATTTGTCAACGACTATATGTCAGCAGCTAAGAAAAATCGCTACCAAATGCAACATATGTCAATGGCTAAGGAAAGCCGTTGACAAATGTTACATATGTCAACGACTTTATGGAGCCGTTGACAAAAGTTAAGCATATGTCAACGGCTTCATAGAGCCGCTGACAAAGGTTAAACTTATGTCAACGACCACATGGAGCCGTTGCAAAGATTAAGCATATGTCAACGACCACATAGAGCCGTTGACAAATGTTAAATATATGTCAACAGCTAAGTGAAGTCGTTGACAAAGGTTAACCATATGTCGACGGCTCCATGAAGCCATTGACAAATATAGATGAAAATTGGCGAGAAAATTCCGCCCTTCTTAATATTTGTCAACAACTGTGAGTAACCGTTGACATATGTTAGATGCGTCAGCGGCTATAAAAGTCGTTGACAAATACTTCAAATTTTCTTTAAAATAAAAAATAAAAACCACCCACCATGCCCTGCCCCCTCCCTGTTTATGCTCTCTACTCGCCCCCTTCCAACTTCGGCTTCTTCTCTCTCCTTGTTACAGCAAACTCGGCAGCTTCCTCCTCCTCCTCTCTCTTCCCCTTCTTGTGAGTTGCACCCACCGCTACAGTCTGTGCGTGTTTGAGAGAGAGAGAGAGAGAGAAGAAGAAGAAGAAGGGAGTTGGGGGACTCCATGGAGGAGGAAGAAGGGATGAGGGCCAGAAGCTTCAGGAAGGAGGACTACAACAATCGGAGGGCCTTCCTGAGGAGCTACCCGCTGCAGTGGGAGGATACAGATGACGAGGACAAGGACGAAGAAGGCAACAATGGCGGAGGCCAGCAGTTGGAGAGGGGTCAGAAGAGTGGTGCTGGTGGTGGTGATCGTGGAGCAGGGAAGGACAACGTTGACACCGTACTTGCCACAACCCAACAGTAGAAAATTGGATCGAACAGTGATGAGCGAAGTGCCACAATCCCTTGCATAGACTAATGGGCCGGACATCTAAGATTTATTATAGTTTAATTCTAGGTAAATAAGATAAAGACTAGAGGAGAGACAAATATGACAACTATGAAGATGTAGACGTTTGACTTTGTACTTATTATAAGAGGATGAGCATAGATGACAATTGGACAGAACAATCAATAGATGAAGTAGGCTTTGGAGGATTCATTTATGATTGGAGGAGGAGACGTGGGCAAGCTGTCAAAATGCATGCATGGCTGAGGAACCATATATAAACATTGCATGCTTAGGCTAGCCCTTCTATGTATGCGGAAGAGGCGTTACAAACCATTAGTCAAGAAGTTTAAGTTCCACCATTGGAATAGTGGACAATATCTAACGAAATGTATAATATTGTTGGATCTTTTCGGTCATCTTAGTAGTACTTTTTTTGGGTAAGTACCCTCTTAGTTAACAGTAGTTAAATATGGATGCTAAACAATTTTGGACTTTTGAAGACACTCTAATGAGCTAAAATCATCTCGATCCAATATTCCTATAATTAAGAAGCGATCTCCTTTTAAAGTTGGCCAATTTGTATTGGTAGAACTTATTTGTTATTGTCACTAGTATCGTTATCACCCACTAAAGCTGGCCAATTATCTTGTAGTACATTCATTAACTGGATTATTTATCTTTTTCAGTGTCAATATTCTCCTTATTTTATCCCATTCTTGTCCTATATTTTTCATTCTCATTGATGACAATAATTCATTGACTAGATTATTGACGGCCAACCTGATAGTATGGCAAACTAAGAAGGGAGGTGAATTGAGTTTGCACAAAAATAAATTTGACCTGCACTCAATTTCAATCTCACAAATCAAATCTATCTAAGATGAGCAGAGAATCACACCACCACAACTTTGCATAGAGATAAGATGCACACTGAGTAATTAAAATTGTGTGTGCAAACTTCAATTGATTAAGATACCATAGAGATGTCCAAAAACATGCAGAAATAAATTGTGCACAAGAAGGGGGGTAGGAGAGATGGGCAAGCATGCCACTACATAGAGATTTTTAGGTGGTTTGACCTTACCCAAGTGAAATCTATGTCCACCCCTTCACACCTCGTGAAGGCTTCACTATCTTGGCCAAGAATCTACAATACACACACACACACGGAGTACCTTCGTACCCCGGCCCACAAATGCAGCAAGCACCCAAAACACACACACACACATTATCAATCTCAACTTCAAGGTATAAATCTATACAATATACTCAAGAATCAAAATATGTACAAAGTATAAAGCTCAAAAAGATGAAATCCCTCTAGTGTGGTTGCCCATGTTGATGTGGATGTTCTCCTTAGCTTCCAGATTCTTGTCTTCAAAAGATCTTCAAGTTCCATAGCTCCCCGTTAGTAGATAACTCTTTAAACCTTCAAAAACTTTATAGATATTGTAGCTTTTCCTTCAGATCTTCAAGCATCCTCTAGCTCTAACTTGACCACATCTCTACGTGCCTTTAAATCTTCAGATCTTCACTCCTCTCCATGCTATAGCTCGAGCCTTTCTCATGTAGCCTTCAAAGCTATAAAAACATCAAGAAAATAGCACAGAAACAAAGAAGGTGGCCATGGTGAAAGGGGAAAGGGGAAAGAGTATCTCCCAAGAACAACACAAAACATTTTCCCCTCTCACCCCCAAATTCGTGAAAGAGGGTTACCATATATAGGGGAGGATATTATGGTAAGAAACCCTCACCAAAAAGGGTCGCACGTGTGATAAAAAAAAGTAGAAAACAACCAAAAACAGTCAACCTCTGTCATGGGCGGTGACCTTTTTCAACAGGGGTGAAAAATGGACTGCTCTGGAAAAAGCAGTCGGCCTCTTCAACCTAGGGCAGTTGACCTCTTGAACATACTATGAAATAGGGCCACTTCTGGAAAAAAATGGTTGAGTGTCCTATGTTGAACCACTCCTATATTTTACCCTTATATTTTGGTGATAACAAAACTTATAATTAATTAAATATTATTAAATATATTTAATATTATATTTTCCTAATAAATATAAATTTATGGCACTATCGCTGTGCGATTTGCACTGAAAAGCAAAATCGATGTCTATTCAATATATATCGATTTCAGTTCACAAAGTGCCATATCGATTTTACTTAAACATGGATTCTGTTCAAACATCGATTTCACTTAAACATCAATTTCACTCAAACATCGATTTCACTTAAACATCGATTTCACTCAAACATTGATTTCACTCAAACATCGATTTTACTCAAACATCGATTTCACTCAAACATTGATTTCACTTAAACATCAATTTCACTCAAACATCGATTTCACTTAAACATCGATTTCACTTAAACATCAATTTCACTCAAACATCGATTTCACTTAAACATCGATTTCACTCAAACATTGATTTCACTCAAACATCGATTTTACTCAAACATCGATTTCACTCAAACATTGATTTCACTTAAACATCAATTTCACTTAAACATCGATTTCACTTAAACATCGATTTCACTTAAACATCGATTCCCTTGAAAACATGGATTTCACTTAAAAATCGATTCCCTTGAAAACATGATTTCACTTAAACATCAACTCTGTTGAAACATGAATTTCACTTAAACATGGATTCAGTTCAAACATAGATTTCACTTAAACATCAACTCTATTGAAACATGGATTTCATTAGAACATGAATTCTGTTCAAACATAGATTTCAACTTAACATCGATTTCCTTTATATTTCAAAATGTTTTTGGCATCTAGTGTAAAGTCAAATATATTTCATTTGCGTAATCTTCTATCTTTCTGACAGAAGATCTTTTCTATCACTCTAGATCTCTTCTCTCCTGTCAGACAAAAAGGGCTTACCTACCACTTCTGGGTGACAGTAGAAAATATAGAAGTGTGAGCCTTTTTGACAGAAACACTCTTTGATCTAAACACCTTCTTCTATGCTCGCAGACCTCGAAGACCACCAAGTGACTGACAGTCAGAAGAAGAAGAATATAAAAATCAGCAACGACTAGAAGAGTTCCAACGGATCTCTTCAACGGATCTATTCAAAGCTACTCATATAAAAGATGGAGCAAGGCTGAAGAACAATAAGAGAGCTTTCCTGAAGATCTTTAAAGGAGTGTACATCCTGTGAGAAACCTCAACTCCACGTACACTCAAAGAAGAGAGAAGAGCTCAAGCCCGATCAAGAGTAGCTTTTCATAGCAAAAGTTTTCAAAGCTTTCAAGCCTTCCTCTCTTTACTCTCTCTCTGTGGCCATTGTAATTCTTGGGGAGAGTCCTTTGCTGAGAGCTTCTGGGTTAGAGTCCATTATTGTAAAACTCTCAGCTTTGTTCTTTCTTTTTTAAGAAAGATTTCTGTCCAGCTGAGGGACTGTACTCAGTGTAGAACCTAGATGGGGGTTTAAGTCTAGCAGAATAGCACTAGGGTTTGTACTAGGAGGTTGGCTTCTTGACCTGTAAGAGAAGTGGGCTGCCTTCTTGCCCAGGAAAGAGAAGAAGACCAGCTGGGGTGTTGGGTGTTGTATTGTCCTCGAGGGGGACTATACCCTTGGTTAGTAAAATCTCAAGAGATTGCTTCGGGACTGGACGTAGGACTTCTATGTGGGAAGGGCCGAACCAAGATAAATTCCTTGTGTTCTTTATGTGATTGTTCATTTGCTTCCGCACTGCTACTCTCTATCACACTCAACTAACCAAACTTTCAAGTGATAATTTTCTATGGTTAAGTTTCTATTTAAGATTTTAGAAAACCTATTCACCCCCTGTAACGTCGCGCGTTTTTCATATCTCTGCGGATCCCTGCTTAGCGGGTTTGGTGGCCAGTGTGTGGCCCACTAGCATGTGTTTTAGGTGTTTACGCAGGTTTTCGGGGCTTAGTGGGCCAGCCGTTTGGGTTCGTAGCACCCGTTGGTTCACTGGTTGTGAACGCGATGGGGGTGTGCATCGCGTTGAGGTCGCGACGGCCCTGGTGGTCACGTTCAAGTTGCCGCTGTTTTAGGTTGTTGTCCGCATGCGCGCCGTGTGTCGCACGTTGGGCAGCCATGCTGACGTCAACATTGGGAAGACGACCCCCTAGTCCATCGCGAGAAGGTCGCGACGGGAAGGTACGTCGCGATCCCAACCACTGGGTGTTTTTTTTAAGAAGGTTGGCCAGACAGAGCTGGGGAAGCTCTGCTCGGCCAGGAGGGGCTGCTGCGGCAGCTGTCTCAGGCGATTCGGCATTCTGGTGCAGTTTTCAGCGTGTTCTCGCCGCGAGGATGTCGTGCGGAGCGGGGGAAACACCGGGAGTTCGTGTTCTTCACGGAGGTAGGAAGATCCCACCTCGTTTGATACATGGATCGTGTGTGTGGTGTATGTGATGTGTTTACCGCTTTTTAAACTATAGATATCATGCTAGGGCTTACACTAAAACATGAAAATGTGAATTAAGCATGGTTTGTATAGTGTGGGGTGGTAATCCGGAGTGGGCAGTCCGGATTAGGGTTTCTGCCTGTGAAGGCGACGGAACCCCCTGTCGCGACCAGGTCACGACAGGCTGACCCGTCGCGTTAAGATTGCCATCGCGACATGTCGAGGTGTCGCAATCAGAAGGCGGTCAACCTTTCTGTCGCGACAAGGTCGCGATAGCTTGTCACGTCAGGACGACTTGTCGCATTAGGGATTTCTAATGCGACACTTCGGGGCATCGCGTTCTGAAGGCGACACAACCCCACGTCGCGATCTCAGCCGAGAGGTCTTTATGTGTATGTTTTCCAGGTACGATTATCCGATTATCGTACTTGGTGTGTGTAGCTTTGGTAAGTGGTGCATTGGCACCCATAGGGCTCCTTGAGCGTGTCGTCCATGTGGTTGAACATATTGTTTATGAGGTTGGCATATGGTTTACGTGGTTTGAGCGGTGTGTATAAGATTGGTTGGTCTGTGGTGACTAGGCAGTGAGGTTCCGGTGTGAACCTAGCCTTAATCTTTTAAAGGCTGTTAGAGATTGTATATGTATGAGTATGGTTATTAAATGATTATTGTGTATTGTGTAATGAGTTTAATGTGGCATGGAGGTCACAAGGTGACCAATGACAGGCCGAGTTGTTAATGTTTAATGCAATTAGTGGAAGTGTCTGTGTAGGTTAGCTTGTGGGTCACAGAGTGACCAGGTCAAGCTATTCCTTACACTTGCACTGTGGTTTTTAATAAAGAGTATATATAAATATCGCGGTTTGTGCATTGCCGAGTTTGGTGGTCCGGCGCCTATTTCGGAATACCTCTGCAGTCAGGTACCCCCGGTCCTGTGTGAGCCAGGCACGTGTGTTTGTTGTGCTTGGGGTTTGTCCCGGTACTTGTGTTGTACCGTTGAGGTCTATGTCGTCTGTCCTGGACACCCTCACTTCCGTGTTTGAGTTGTACGTCCGACTGAGGGAAAGACGACAGAGGGCAGCGACTTGTGTTTGTGGGTGTGCAGTCGCTTGTAGCGCGCTCGTAGTTGGGGGTACGGACACCAGTAGTCGACACTGGTCCCCAGCTAGTCCTATTTTCCAATGCCTCACCTTAGGGAGCTTAGGCCAGAGTCCCTAAAGGTGCCAGGCATGGGCCTGTAGGGTGGTGACCTGCAGGTGTGGTGTTGGGTGCTCTCCACTCTTCTTTGGCTTGTGCTTGTGGAGCGGTAGTTGGGCCTTTCATCCGTGACTGCGAGACTGAGAGGTAGTTCTTGTGTTGTGTTGTCCGGGTTGGATACTGGCATCATGAACCAGTAGTCTGTTCCATGTGGTGGCGTCGTTCCTTTATGACTCGTGCTTTGCCACTAGTGGTGGCTTGTGTGTGACTCATTGGTTGTGGTTTTACCCGTTGAGGTGTGCCCTAGTGTTGGCACGGTTGTAGTTGTGGTTAGTGAGTGGAGACTCACTGGTTGTGGTTTACTCTGCGTGGTGGTGCCCGTGTTGGCACATGTGTTAAAGTTTTGCCCTTGGTGGTACCTCGTGGTGGTAGGTACTGTACGTGCGTGCTACCCTATTTCTCATGGTACGCTGAGTACCACTCTTTTCAGGTGTTGAAGTGGAGATGTGCTCCGTGGAGGTTGTGTTGTAGGACCTTCCACTTGCTATTATGTACCCTTGTAAAGGTAGCTTTCTGTTGTATTGTGATTTCGAGGTATGGTGGACTAGCTTCTGGTTAGCAGTCCTGTTACCCGTGCGCTTGAGTTTTCAGTGTT
Source organism: Colocasia esculenta (assembly GCA_014218235.1). NCBI lineage: Eukaryota > Viridiplantae > Streptophyta > Magnoliopsida > Alismatales > Araceae > Colocasia > Colocasia esculenta. The sequence goes on along the minus strand of CM024754.1, from coordinate 180,760,176 downwards.
GGTACCTAGTGATAGTGCGTACTTGTACCCCTTGGGGGTTGGCTTGTGTTAGGGTACGTTGTGTACCAGCCTTTTAAATATTATGATAAACCAGTGTTTTTGTGGAGGTCGTGAGGTTTGACCTTCCACACGTGTTGTGTACTCCATTTAGAATATGTTTCCGATTGTGGTTCCAATATGTGCAGGACTTGGCATGTTGATGCCAGTTCAGATACCCTGTGTGGGCAGTTTGCCTATGAGGCTTGTAGCCGAGGCAATGGTTTGCCTGTGAGATTTGGAGCCTGGGCAGTGGTCATCCAGTGAGGCTTGAGGTTGAGGTATTTCCAGTGGTTTGGCGGACTAGTAGTGTTGCACTAGTCCTGTTATTACCTCTTACTTTCTGAGGTTTACATTGGTTGTTAATTGTTGATTAATTATGGTTTAAGTAAATAGGATGTGGTTTGGCTATTTGTGTGGCCAGTGAGACCCTAGGTCTTCTGTTTAGTTGTTGTGGTTGTTTTTGGGTGGTCCCCTACTGAGCCTGTGACTTGTTGAGGCTCACTCCCCTACAGTTTCTTTCGGGGCTTGCCGTGTGTTTGGCTTGCAGCGGCGTTGTGGCAGACTTGTACCACCAGCAGTTGAGTCGTAGTTGTGTTGTGTGAGCCTGTGCTCCCTCGGGGTATGCCCCAGGTAGTTGTACTTTTTAATTAGACATGTAATAATGTAATGGGACAGTTGTACAAATATGTGAACAGATATGAGCACATGTACTTTCTTGTGTCTTATACTTTTGTGGTTTGTCTTTTATATTCTTACTGGACACGTGTGTGAGATATCCCTTGTGAGACTTCCGTCCGTTTGTGGGAGACGGATCTGGATATGGACCCTTTTCGAGCATAAATATCCGGGCCGTTACAGTTGGTATCAGAGAAATGGTCCAGTTAGAATATGAAAAGACATTGAAAAGACAATGTCCCAATACATGGATTAATGTCCACTGGTGGTAGTAAGTCTACGGTTTTGTGTCGGTTAAAATGGTATTTATTTGAGTTTTTGTTTTGTAAGATGTGTTTATGTGTTGAGAATTTGGCAGTCATTAGCAGTTGTTGGCAGATGTTGAGAGTTGTTGTGATTAGAGGAGGTATAATCTGTGTGATTATACTAGTGTGTTGGTTTATGATAGAAAGCTTGGTTTTTAAAGATTCACAGTTAAAGAAGTTGAGGAGATTAATAAGTTTAGATATGGAATTTAGTAAATGAGTTTTAGTGAGATACAGAGTTAGCAGAGACAAATATATGGTAATGAGGTAATGAGGAATGGATCAGTGTATGTCAGAAATGATTAAATGTGCAGATTATAGTTGAGAACCTCAGTAGAGGTATTGTGGAAGTAGGTTGAGTCAAAGGAGATAAAGCGCCACTAGCAAGGTAGAATTGCCTACGGTCGAAAGACAAGAAATGGCATATTGGAACCACGGAATAAAGCGGTTTTGGAATAAATTAAAAAGGAAGGAAAGACAGAACAAGTATGGAAATGAATAAATGGACCAGTCAGCGTAGATGGTTTGAAAGAAAGATGCAAAGGAAGTGTATCTTACTTGTTCTGTATATGGCTTTCTTTCTTTTTAGGTAATAGTCCGACTTTCTATGGTTTGTTGTGAATGTCGAGGATGACATTTCTTTTAGGTAATAGTAATGTATGTCGCGCATTTTCGGATCTCTGCGGATCCCTGCTTAGCAGTTTGGTGGTCAGTGTGTGGCCCACTAGGTGTGTTTCAAGTGTTAACGCAGGTTTTCGGGGCTTAGTGGGCCGACAGTTTGGGTCCGTAGCACCTGTTGGTTCACTGGTTGTGAACGCGGCAGAGGTGTGCGTCGCGTTGAGGTCGTGACGGCCCCGGTGGTCGCGTTCAAGTTGCCGTTGTTTTAGGTTGTCGTCCACATGCACGCCGCGTGTCGCACGCTAGGCGGCCATGCTGAAGTCAACAGTGGGAAGGCGACGCCCTAGTCTGTCGCGACAAGGTCGCGACGGGAAGGTACGTCGCGATCCCAACTGCTGGGCATTTTTTTTAAGAAGGTTGGCCAGACAGAGCAGGGGAAGCTCTGCTCGGCCAGAAGGGGCTACTGCGGCGGCTGTCTCAGGTGATTCGGTGTTCTGGTGCAGTTTTCGGCGTGTTCTTGCCGCGAGGATGTCGTGCGGAGCGGGGGAAACGTCGAGAGTTCGTGTTCTTCACAGAGGTAGGGAGATCCCACCTCGTTTGATGCATGGATCGTGTGTATGGTGTGTGTGATGTGTTTACCGCTTTTTAAACTATAGATATCATGCTAGGGCTTACACTAAAGCATGAAAAATGTGAATTAAGCATGGTTTGTATAGTGTGGGGTGGTAATCGGAGTGGGCAATCCGGATTAGGGTTTCTGCCTGTGAAGGCGATGGAACCCCCTGTCACGACCAGGTCGCGACAGGCCGACCTGTCGCGTTAAGATTGCCATCGTGACATGTCGAGGTGTCGCGATCAGAAGGCGGTCAACCTTTCTGTCGCGACAAGGTTGCGATAGCTTGTCGCGTCAGGACGACTTGTCGCGTTAGGGTTTTCTAATGCAAAACATCGGGGCGTCGCGTTCTGAAGGCGACACAACCCCATGTCGCGACCTCAACCGAGAGGTCTTTATGTGTATGTTTTCCAGGTATGATTATCCGATTATCGTACTTGGTGTGTGTAGCTTTGGTAAGTGGTGCATTGGCTCCCATAGCGCTTCTTGAGCGTGTCGTCCATGTGGTTGAACGTATTGTTTATGAGGTCGACATATGGTTTATGTGGTTTGAGCGGTGTGTATAAGATTGGTTGGTTTGTGGTGACTGGGTAGTGGGGTTCCGGTGTGAACCTAGCCTTAATCTTTTAAAGGCTGTTATAGATTGTATATGTATGAGTATGGTTATTAAATGATTTGTGTATTGTGTAATGAGTTTAATGTGGCATAGAGGTCACAAGGTGACCAATGATAGGCCGAGTTGCTAATGCAATTAGTGGAAAAGTTAGTGTAGTTAGCTTGTGGGTCACGGAGTGACCAGGTCAAGCCATTCCTTACACTTGCACTGTGGTTGTAATAATGAGTATATATTAAATATCGTGGTTTGTGCATTGGGAGTTTGGTGGTCCGGCGCCTATTCCGGAATTCTTCTGCAGTCAAGTACCCCAGACTGTGTGAGCCAGGAACGTGTGTTTTTTGTCCTCGGGGTTTGTCCGGTACTTGTGTTGTACATTGAGGTCTGTGTCATATGTCCTGGACACCCTCACTCCTGTGGTTGAGTTGTACATCCGGCTGAGGGAAAGACGACAGAGGGCAGTGACTTGTGTTTGTGGGTGTGCAGTCGCTTGTAGCGCGCTCATAGTTGGGGGTACGGACACCAGTAATCAACACTGGTCCCCAGCTAGTCATGTTTTCCAGTGCCTCACTTAGGGAGCTTAGGCCAGAGTCCCTAAATGTAACTCGCTTGTTTTTGGATCCTTTTGGATCGTGTGTGTTGTGGTTGTGATGGCCGTTGTGAGGCCAGTGTGGTGCAGGTTTTGGGAGTGTGCAGGTTTGGTCCTGAAATAAAATAGGACCTGCTGCAGTTAAGTTGGAGTTGGCGGCCAGGGGTGGCCGTTGACTTGTTGGCGTCCAGGTAAGTTGTCGTTGACTGCATGAACTTAACGGCAGTCATTGGGACGTTTATGGTGGCGGTTGCCCTAAACGGCAGAGGGTTTGACGCCAATCTGTGTAATCTGCAGATTTTAGGGTCCCCCCGAGGGCAGGTTTCCCACCCTGTTCTCTTTCTCTCTTGCCCTGACTTCATGCCCCAACATTCCCAAAGCTTCCAACAGTTACAGGGAGATGGTTGGAGGATCGTGGGGGTGTGCGTTGCCGATCAGAGAGAAACACCGTGGCGTGGTGCATTTGCCGTGGGAGCTTGCGGAGGATTCGGTGTGAACCGGAGAATTCAGGAGGTTTAAGCGTGTTCTGAGGTAGGGAACGAACCCGTTAACTCCTTAGGATCATTTACAACCGATTTAACCACATGAATCAGCATGTTTAATGCATTTTTCGATTAAGTTGCACCATGTGGGGACAATGGTGGTTTGATGAATTTGAGTAGTAAAACATGTTGTTATAGCTTAATTATAATGTGTGGATGATAGAGGAACTATTTCCTTATGTTTTCTCGATGGCTTTGGGATCAAATGTATGTAGGATCGGTTTAGGGTTTCTGCAGGAACTGGGGTTGAAGAGCTTAGCGTCAACATCGATTGACGCCAGGTTCTTCAGTCGGGATACAGACGGCCAGATCCCTTGCCGTCTACTTCCTGTAAGCGGCAGTCGATGTGGCCGCTAACTTGTGTATAAGTAGAAACGGCTGTTTATGGTATTTATCGATAATAAGTGGTGCGTTGGCACCTGTGGTGCACTGAGTGCACATGGTTTCTGTTTTAGCATAGTTAGTTACTCACTTTCGAGGCTGCGGGTTGTTCACGTGAGTCCAGTTTAGTTCACGTGTAGTGGACCATTACTACCAAAGGTTTACGTGAGGTTTCACGTGGTTTGTGTATGATGTGCACGTGGTTTTGTGTGTACATGGCGAGTAGTACGATGCCTACCGTGGTTACCTCTCCAGTTGGGTGCCCCAGGTTCTTTGTGAGCCAGGCTGTTAGCTTGGGGCTTTGTCCCGGTACTTGTGCTGTACCGTCGAGGTCTGTGTCGTCTGACCTGAACACCCTCTCCTCCTGGTTTGAGTTGTACGTCCGGCTGAGGAAAAGACGACAGTGACACTTGTGTTTGTCTTTAGTCACTGTAGCGCGCTCGTAGTTGGGGGTACGGACACCAGTAGTCGACACTGGTCCCCAGCTAGTCCTTTTCCAGTGCCTCACTCTAGCGAGCCGGGCCAGGGTCTCTAGAGTGCCAGGCGGTGTTTAGTTGGTCTCCACAGTTGCTTGACCTTTTCACGTGGAGCGGCAGCTGGACCTTTCGTCCGTGGCTGCAAGACTGAGAGGTAGACCTGTGTTAGCTTGTCCGAGTCAGTCTTTGGTGTCGCGAACCAGATCACGTGGCTCGTGTTTGGCTGTCTCTACTTAGCTTGTACACCTGTACTGGTTTGCCGTTTAATTATTACAGTTGTTTTTCATAGTCGGCAGACGGTGAGTACTTTTACAGCTTTTATATCCTGCTTAGCTGTTCTATAAATTGTTGGTACTGTTTACTACTTTGTGCCTGTGGGGTTTTGGTTTGCTCGGTTTTGGGGGAGTTCCCTACTGAGCCAGTGACTAGCGAGGCTCACCCCTACCCCACAGGTGAGAGCGAGGAGGACATTTCTCGACCATCGTCCAGTTCAGAGCCGCGTCGTAGCGGTGCAGGGTCAGTACCTCCAGCTGTGTAGTAGCAGCTCCAGCAGTGTAGTCTCAGTAGTGCAGTGTAGTTAGTTGTTTACTTTCTTCAGTTGTACCTCGAGGTATGCCCCAGGCTCTTGTACTTTCTTTCAGTTTAATGGAAATATGGCTATGTAAACTTGTGAAATATATATATGAAATGGCGTGTTCCTTTGTGTTTACACGGACTGTGGTTTGGTATCCCTTGCGAGGCTTCGGCCCGTTCGCGGGAGGCGGACTCGGATCAAGTACGTTATCGGTTTAACGGGCTTGGACGAGGTGTTCCGCCACAGTTGGTATCAGAGCAAGGTCCGTGTTAATATAAGGGAACTAGAAAGATACATAGCCTTATTTCGATCTTTGTACACTGCTGGTAGGGACCCTGGTTTTTGATAATTTGTTGTTGTGATTTTTGTCTGGTGTTTTGTTTATGTAGAAATTTGAAATGGCTGATAGAAGAGATTGGGGTGGTGGAGGGGAGGAGATGATCCAGAGGAGAGCCTCAGCGTATGATAGAAGGATCTGGGAGAGAGCCTCATGATATGGGCAACGATGGATCGGCAGGCACCGGTACCACCGGTTGCAGTGCCACCTGGAGATGGAGAGGTTGTACCGTTGCTCCAGTCCCGCCAGGAGTGGAGGGCCTTGTAGCACCTGTGCCACCACCACCACCAGTGTTATTAGCAGAGGAACCAGTGATGCAGGTTGAGAAGTTTCTGAGATTGCAGCCGCCTACTTACTCAGGAGGGGCGAATCCAGATACAGCGAACACTGGGTCCATGAGATTGAAAGAGTCTTTGCGACTATGAGGTGTCCGGCAGCAGATAAAGTTGTGTTAGCTGCTTATCAATTGCGGGGTTTTGCATTAGAATGGTGGCGATTGAAGATGCAGACCACCTTTGCAGGCAGGACAGAAGAGGCAATCACTTGGTCGGAGTTTCTTGATGTATTTAATGATACATTCTTCGATTCAAGTGCAGCAAGTGAAAAGGGAGCAGTTTCGGACACTCCAGCAAGGTAACTCTTCAGTTTTAGAGTACCAGATGAGGTTTATGGCGCTTAGCCGGTATGCACCTTTGTTGTTCAGATAATATATGATGGTTGAGTATTTCATTAAGGTTTGAGAGTGGAATTGCAGGATGCAATAGTACCTCTCATGTTTAAGACAGTAGAAGAAGCAGCTCAGAGAGCAGCTACATTGGAGAGGTCTATTCGGACTCGTCAGGTGGGTGTAGGCTCTGTAGTTTTCGGCTACCGCAGCAGTCAGTGGGTGCAAGTAAGGGTAAAGCACCAGCAGGACCTTCTTCATTAGGTTTTGGTAAATGGGGTCAGAAATTGAAGTAAGCATTTAAAGGTAAAGGAAGAGGATAGGGAGGTCGCCAGCAATTTCAGCAAGGTCGTGGTAAGCCAGAGGGGGAGGAGTCGCAGCAGAGTACTGCCAGGCAACCCATTACTCCACCAGGATATAGGTGTTATAATTGCAATCAGTCGAGGCATTTTTCAGCAGCCACAGCAGGTCGTGGCAGAGGAGCACCGCAAGCAGCGAGGAAGAGGCCGGGTTATGGCTATCACCCGAGCCCAAGCGGAGGCATCGAATATGATAAAGGTACTTTACCTCTTAAATCTTACTCAGCAAGAGTTTTATTTGATTCGGGTGCCTCTCATTCTTTCATTTCCGAAGAATTTTTGGATTGCATGGCTCATCCTTTAGAAAAAAGTCTTGTGAGTTGTAGTGGAGGTTTCTTTGGGTGAGTTTCTGCTCACTTCGAGCTATGTAGATGAAGCTCATGTTATGATTGAAGGAAACCAGATGCCCGGTCGGTTATATGCCCTGTAGTTAACAGATTATGATATTATTTTGGGTATGGATTGGCTTGAGACTTATGGAGCAATGTTGATTGCAGAAAGAAAAGGATCAGGTTTTGTCATCCTAATGGTGCAGTATTTGAATATCAAGGTATGCTTTTTATACCTCTAAGTTTCTAATTCCTGCAATTAGAGCTAGAAATTGATAATGCTGGATGTGTGGCTTATTTAGCCTCGGTAAGTCTGGTAGAAGCTAGTCAGTCAGTGGAAGCAGTTCCCGTGGTTAGGGAATTTGCTGATGTTTTTCCTGAAGATTTTCTGTTTAGCTCCACATAGAGAGGTGACTTTACCATTGAGTTGCTGCCAGGTACCATGTCGATCTCTAAAGCTCCATATCGGATGGCACCAGCAGAACTTAAGGAATTGAAAAAGTGATTAGAAAAGCTATTGCAGAAAGGTTTATTAGACCGAGTCATTCCCGTGGGGAGCGCCGGTATTGTTTGTAAAAAAAAGATGGAAGTTTTCGTATGTGTATTGATTATAGAAAGTTGAATGATGTGACCATTAAGAATAAGTACCCGTTGCCGAGATAGATGATATGTTTAATCATTTGCAATCAGCAAAGGTATTTTCTAAAATTGATTTGAGGTCTGGGTACCATCATTGAGAATTAAAGAGGAGGATATAGATAAGACAACTTTCAGAACCAGATATGGTCACTATGAGTTTGTGGTTATGCCATTTGGGCTGACCAATGCTCCTGCAGTTTTTATGGATCTGATGAATAAATTTTTCATCCATATTTAGACCACTTCATTGTGGTCTTTATTGATGATATTCTAATTTATTCAGCTTCTGAAGAGGAGCATGCAACTCACTTGAGGTTTACCTGCAGTTGTTAAGGGATAACCAGTTATTTGCCAATTTAATAAATGTGAATTTTGGCTGAAAGAAATTCAATTTCTGGGTCATGTCATCTCAACTAAAGGAGTAGCAGTGGACCCGAAGTAGAAGCAGTGATGAAATGGGAAGTGCCTAAGACAATAACTGAGATTAGAAGTTTTTTGGGATGGCAGGTTATTATAGGCACTTTATCCAAGATTTTTCTAAAATTGCGGCACCTATGACTAAATTGACCAGGAAAGGTGTACCATTTGTGTGGTCTGGTGAATGTCAGAAAAGTTTTATGGAATTGAAGAAAAGACTTACATCAGCACCCATACTGACATTACCGGCAGGGAGTGGTGGTTTTGTGTTGTATACTGATGCTTCAAGGAGAGGACTTGGCGCAGTGCATATGTAGCATGGAAAAGTAATAGCTTATGCGTCCAGGCAATTGAAGCCGGCAGAGGAGAATTACCCCACTCATGATTTGGAATTGACAGCAGTTGTGTTTGCTTTAAAAATGTGGAGGCATTATCTGTATGGCGAAAGATTGAGATCTTTACAGATCATAAAGCTTGAAGTATCTCTTCTCGCAGAAAGATTTGAATCTTCGCCAGCGCAGATGGATTGAATATTTGAAATATTATGATTTTAGTTTGGCTTACCATCCGGGTAAGGCCAATGTTGTAGCAGATGCCTTGAGCAGAAAGGCATATATGAATCTGATGATGACAAAATAATGGAAGCTGTATGAAGAAATAGTGGAGAATTCCTTGTATGTGCCTAGTAGTCAGCGACGGGCAGTACTAGCTGCTAGTGCTATAGAGCCGTCCTTGTATTGGCAGATTGTTGAGGCTCAGAGAGCAGATGTAGGTTTGGCTGAGATTGTGAAAATGGAAGGAGTTACCATTGATGATAATTGTGTGGTTAGGCTCAAAGGCAGGTTTGTAAGGTCTCGGGTTTTAGTGGATCCTTATTGGGTCTTGTTAAGGTTCTGTGTGGTTGACGACAAGGTCCATTGTCGTTGACTTGGTGTTAACGGCCAGGGGCTAGCCGTTGACTTGGAGTTAGCGTCCAGCGATGTGGACGTTTGTCGTTGAACTCAACGACAAGTGGTTTGGACGTCAACCCATTGGCGGATCAAGTAGGCGGCGAGGTATGTGGACGTCTACTGGTCGAGCCTGTAGAAATAGGGCAGCCCGAGAGCAGAGCTTTTCCTTCTCTTTTCCTTCCTTTCCCTCCACTTTTGCCTTTGTCCTTTCCACTGCTTCCGATGGTTGACGGGAGTTCGTGGGAAGGCTCTGGTACGCGTGGCGGTGCTTGATCGAGCGGGAAACGCGAGGATTTGGTGCGATTCGCGGAGACTTCAGTGGGGTTCCGGTGCGATTAGTGGCTATTTGGGAGTTTGTAGGGCGTTCTGAGGTAGGGACTTAACTCCTATAACCCTCCTTAGCAAATCAGCATGCTCATTTGTGTGAATTAGTATGCCAATTGCGGTTTAGGGTTGGGTTATACCATGCCGGATTTTTTGGTTTTTTTTTGGGCAATCTAAGTGTTGGATTGTTTAGTATTGAAGTACTGATAGTGTTTATGTGTGAGGAAGTATTTCCCTCCATCAGTAAGTGTTCTGGTTGGGTAATCTTACCCAATTGGACTGATCTGGTACTGTTCTGAGTCTTGGGATTGGAGAACTTAACGTCCACATCTGTTGACGTTGAGATCTTCAAGGGTGATATAAACGACAAGGTCGATTGCCGTTTGAGTTATGATTAACGTCATGATGAGTGTCGTTTACTTCATGTTGGCGACAATCGATATTGCGTTAATTCCTGTTTCCCAGCAGGCTTGAGTTTTGTGTTTCAAGTGTTGACGTGTGATGTCCGCCCTGTTAACACATTCTGCCAGGCTTAGAGTGTGACTTCACCTGAGCATATAGTAGTTAATTGTGACATGAGGTGTTCATTTATTGTGAGGAGTTTTCAGACGTTAGTGTGTTCCGTCTGTTGTACGCGCGTTGTGTTACCGCGTGCTCGTTTCTGTTGTGTTTCCTAGGCGCGGGTGCGACTCCGTCTAGATGACTAGCGTGTGGTTGTCCTCCGCTAGTGAGCCAGGACACCGAGTGTGACTCTGTCCTGTGTGTACTCCTTGTGGTGGTTTTGAGTCCGGTCTCCGTGGAGCCCCTTCTCTACCGCTAGGGTCAGGCGTAGGGGGAAAACGGTCGTGGACCAGACGTGAGAGAGAGCGTCTGTAGTGTGCACACGTGGCTGGAGTTGAGAGGCTCTGTGGTGACGGGACGCCGAGCCACAGACCTAGCTGAGTCCTACTTACTGTGTGTGTGTGAGTGTGTGTTACTGAGCCGCGAGGTTTACAGTTTTATGTTGTGGTGCGACGTGTACTTACTTTCAGTTTTTACTTTCCGCACTTAGTTCTATTACCAGTGGGTTACTTTTCCTACTGGGTCTCTTTTCTTGATACTCACTCCCTTCCCTTTCAGTGGTCGTCGTCGACTCCCGTTCCAGGCGAGTCTAGCCACTCCGGTGTTGGTGTACCCTAGCTGCAGTGAGTAGTACTTTTTGTTGTACTTCTGTACTCTGTACTTAGCTCGGACTCTGAGTTGTACATGTTATGTTCAGGTATAGTGAAATTTTACAGCTTTGCATGGTGTGTATCTTCTTATATATAGTCTCCTCGGACATTCACCTTTCACCCTTCCAAGCTTGTGTCGTGGGTTAGCGGGTCAGAATTCTGGTTACTGGTTACTTACTAGTAATGCGGATTCTGGGTCGTTACAGTTTGGTATCAGAGCAGTGGTCTGACGAGAATATATAAGAAAATACCCATCATGTAGACTCAGAGTATAAAGAGTACAGTTGCAGCTAATTAACCCAGAGTTAGTTAGTGTATTCATGTGTGTATTTTTGCTCTGTGTATAGTACTATGGCACCTAGGCGACGTCGAGAAGGGAGTGGCCGAGCAGGCGACTCGTCAGAGGCTGGAGACGCTCCGCCACCTCAGCAGATGCAGCCTTTGCCACAGGACGCACACAGTGGTATTTGTTCCGCCGCCACCTCCTCCTCAGGTAGCTCAGGGATTAGACATTGACTCGTTTCTTTAGGGATGCTCGTTTGTAGCCCAGCACCGTGATGCGCCGGTACCCCAGGGTGGTACTGGGAATTGTTGAGGGAGTTCTTGCAGTTTCAGCCTCCTCAGTTTTTGGGCCAGCCTGATCCAGACATTGCACGAGCGTGTTTAGATGCAGTGGAGTGAACTTTTTCGTTCCATGGAGTGTGTTCCCGAGGAGCGAGTGTTGCTAGCTAGTTACCAGTTGCAGACGCAGGCGTTGACTTGGTGGTCCTCTGAGTGGGAGCCTACTTTTCAGTCTCGCCCACTTAGACAGATTTCGTGCAGGAGTTTGTTGTCGTTTTTTGAGAGAGCCTTTTGTCCACTTATGTCCGGACGGAGAGGTTGTACAATTTTCTGGACTTGCAGCAGAGGGACTTACTGTCGTGCAGTACAGGGCCAGATTTGTAGAGCTAGGGCGTTATGCTCCACAGATTATGGCAGATGAGGGTCTGAGGACTCACAGTTTGTGAGAGGCTTGAGGCCAGAGCTCAGGCAGGCGTTGATAGTTTCGCGCGTTACAGACTTGGACGCGGCCTATCAGACAGCAGCGCGTTGGAGGCAGATACCTTACGGACCCATCTCAGAGCGCAGAGGTTCAGATGCAGGTAGTTCCGACTCAGCCTCGACAGCAGCAGGGTAGTGTGCAGACGACTCCGAGGACTGCGACTTCCTATGCGTCCACTTCTACTGGGACATGGCGAAGTCAGGATCTCGGAGGAAGTTTTGGCGTGACAGGAGGCAGGCAGAGCAGAGACAGCAGTCTGTTGGGAGTGTTCAGCAGCCTGTAGACAGCCTTCGCAGCAGTACCGCGTACTTTTGCTGGTCAGTGTTACCGGTGTGACCAGATGGGTCACATGGCGCGAGATTGTCCCTTGTTACCTCGTGTGCCGCAGCAGCAGACTCAGTCACAGCCCCGAGTGCAGCAGCAGCAGGCACCTGTACAGCAGCGTCAGCAGACCAGAGGTTCTGGTGGGTCGAGAGGTAGAGGTCGTGTTACTCACTTGACCCGTGCAGACGCGGAGGCAGCTCAGCTAGTGGAAGGTACTGTTACAGTTTTTGGTTATACAGCTAGAGTTTTGTTTGATTCTGGTGCCTCTCAACTCTTTTGTATCTAAGGAGTTTTTAGACTCCCTTGGAGAGTTGAGTTCGGAGAGTCTGTTAGCTAGCAGTAGAGTTGCCGACAGGGACTTTGTCCTTACGTCCTACTGTCTCGAGAGGTACCTGTGCACTGTAGGATCAGTGGTTGTCAGCCCGCTTGTTGTGCTTGCAGTTGCAGGACTATGATGTGATTTTGGGTATGGACTGGTTAGAGGTATGGTGCAGTGATGGTTTGCCAGAAGAAGAGGGTGCACTTGCAGATACCTGGGGAAGCGGCGTTCTACTTCCAGGGTATCGTACCTCTTACTTCTCACTTTTTAGTTTCTGCTTTGAGGGTAGGGAGGTTGCTTGCCTCTGGTTGTCAGGGTTTTCTAGTTTCTGCTATTACCCTTGACCAGGTTGCCACGGGAGTGGGGGACATTCCCATAGTGTGTGAGTTTCCGGATGTTTTTCCGGAAGAGTTACCTGGTTTACCGCCAGAGAGAGAGATTGAGTTTACTGTTGAGTTAGTTCCTGGCACTGTACCTTTTGCTCAGACACCGTACCGTATGGCACCAGCAGAGTTGAGGGAGTTGAAGAGGCAGCTTGAGGATTTGTTGGAGAAGGCTATATTCGTCCTAGCTTTTCTCCTTGGGGGTCACCTGTTCTGTTTGTCCGAAGAAGGATGGTAGCCTGAGATTGTGTATTGATTATAGGAAGCTGAACCAAGTGACCATCAAGAATAGGTATCCTTGCCTAGGATTGACGATCTCTTTGATCAGCTTCAGTCTGCTCATGTCTTTTCAAAGATTGACCTGAGGTCGGGCTACTATCAGTTGCGGATTAGAAATTCTGATATTGAGAGGACTGCTTTTCGGACCAGATATGGACATTTTGAGTTTTTGGTGATGCCGTTTGGGCTCACCAATGCTCCAGCGGCCTTCATGGATCTGATGCACCGGGTGTTCCACAGTTCTGGACCGGTTGTCGTAGTGTTTGTTGATGACATTCTGGTGTCTCCGCTTCGGAGGAGGAGCACGCCGAGCACCTGAGGATCGTGTGCAGACTTTGTGAGAGCACCAGTTGTATGCCAAACTTAGTAAGTGTGAGTTTGGCTACAACAGGTTCTTTTTGGGGCACGTGATCTCAGGTGAGGGAGTTTCTGTGGATCCAGCGAAGGTCGAGGCAGTTTTGCATGGGAGAGTCCTAGATCTGTGTCGAGATTCGTAGCTTTTTGGGCTTGGCAGGTTACTACCGCAGGTTTGTTCGGGACTTTTCTCAGGTTGCAGCACCCTTGACTCGGTTGACGAGAAAGGGAGTTCCATTTGTGTGGTCGGAGCAGTGTGAGCAGAGCTTCATAGAGTTGAAGCGACTGCTTACGTCAGCGCCAGTCCTTGCTTACCTTCAGGTGAGGAGGGTTTTAGGTTTGCACAGATGCTTCAGGTGTTGGTCTGGGTGCGGTTTTGATGCAGCAGGGAGGAGTGGTGGCTTATGCGTCTCGCCAGCTTAAGCCCCACGAGGAGAGTTACCCGACCCATGACCTAGAGCTTGCAGCTGTGGTGTTTGCTTTGAGGATTTGGCGTCTTTACCTGTACGGAGTGAGTTTTGTTGTCCGTACCGACCACCAGAGTTTAAGGTATATGTTTTCTCAGAGGGATCTGAATATGAGGCAGCGTCGATGGATAGAATATCTGAAGGACTATGATTTTAGCATTGAGTATAGCCTGGAAAGGCGAATGTAGTTGCAGATGCCTTGAGTAGAAAAGCACAGATGAGTCATCTGATGCTTAGAGAGTGGCAGTTGTGGCAGTCTGCGACAGAGGGGTCTTTCAGAGTTTCGTCCAGTCGTCGACAGTGTGGTGGGCAGTTGTTGGCGGCTCCCGCCGTTGTGAGACAGGTTGCTGAGGCTCAGCAGGCAGATCCCGAGTTGCACAGGTGGTTGCTTCTTTCAGAGGTTGAGCTTTGCGAGGACGGGACTGTTAGGTTCCGAGATAGACTCTATGTCCTGTTGAGGAGTCTGTCAGGAGAGTTGTGTTGCAGAGGCACATGGTTCCAGGTACTCGATCCCAGGGTCGACCAAGATGTATCACAGGTTGAGACGTCAGTTTTGGTGGCCTGGGATGAAAAGAGACATAGCGGCTTTTGTTGCTAGGTTTTTGTTCTGTCAGCAGGTGAAGGCCGAACATAAGCGTCCAGGGGGACTTGTGCAGCCGTTAGAGATTCCGATGTGGAAGTGGGATCATGTGACGACTGACTTTGTTAGTGGTTTACCGAGGACAGCTGGAGGTTTTGACAGCATTTGGGTTCTTGTGGACAGATTGACGAAGACAGTCAGATGATAACTACATAATTTTTTGAGTTAAATTTCACACATTTAGTTAAGTTTAGACATCAGTTGTCCATAAATAATGTGCACATTGACTTTAATTTTCATCTATGAATAAATTTTTGAACATGTTAGTTAAGAATGGGTTAGAATACACGTAGATTAATAAGTCACTATTGTGACAAATTAGGTGCATAAGAAATCTTAGTAATAATATTGTAAATAATTTTTGTTACAAGACTATTATTGTAAATAGTATAGTGAATGTAAATAAATATTTTACATATATCTCACCTAACCCCATTAAATATAAAAGCATCCCAATCACAAATCACTAAATAATGCCACATACCCCTCACCTCATGGGCCCATTCGGCCAACATCCATTTTTATCCCATGAGTCCATTACTTATTCTCTTCTTTCTACTAGGTCATCTGGAAGCTTCAGACGGCAGAGTTCTGGTGCAGAGCTCGTGAGATGGCGATCCTGCTGAGGCACGATGGAGGCCAAGACTGAGGCGCATGGCCTGGTGAAGCAGGGCGCTGAAGAGCTGAAGGGCTGGGCGCTGTGTGCTGTGCTGGCCCTGGTGTGCTGGAGCAGAGGTGAAGTGGTGCCCTACTGAGCTGATGGATCTGGGTGAGGGCTAGGAGCTTGTCGATGGTGGCTGGCGCTGGTGTGGGCCGAGCCTGATGGAATGGGTGTGAGATGGCACCAGAAGGAGCTGAAGCCCCGATGTGGGCTGGTGCAGATGGCGGACCAGGGCGCGGCTGGGCTGGAACTCCCATGCGCGGCCAGACCAGGTCAATATGGTGGCTGTGTGCTGGCTAGATGGCGGGAAGGAGATGGGGCTTGGTGCAGATGGCGGTTGGGCGGTGTGAAGCGGCCGGCTGGTGCTGGCCCCTGGGCGATTAGGAGGTGAGAAGCAAGGTGACCCTGGCGCATGCGGCTGAGCGCGAGCAAGGAAGGCGGTGCCAGCTGGGACCTGGGCGGCCAGCGCCAGGTGACCACAGAGGCGAGCGGCTCTGGCGTAGGTGGCGGCTTGGGATCTGGCCGATCCTTGGTGTGGGGTGTGAAGGCTGAGGCCCCAGGCTGCTGCTGGCGCTGGCGGTGGTGCCCTGGGCTGGTGGCCCGGATCGTGAGATGCTGGCGCATGCGATGGAGGCGGGAAGCAGATGGAGCTCGGGCTGTGCTGATGGTGGCCTGCTGAGGCCTGGTGCTGTGCGCGGCTGTGGCTAGGGGAGGATGGCACGCTGAGCTGGCGATCCAGGTGCCCATGGGGAAGCGATTTGGGGCAGAGCAGAGGCCCTGAGGCCTATAAAAGGACCCCAAGGTCCTCTTCTCCGGAGGCGCCCCGGGTTAGAAATTTTTTTAGATTTTTCAAGTTTCCCATTTCCTGTAATTTTCGTTTCGGGAGAGCAGAGCATGTGGGGGGGTTAGACTTTGTTTTAGGGATTTATTTTTCCAGTTTTCCTCTGTAATTTTCTTTTCTGCAGAGCTGTGAGGATTTGCAGAGGGCTGCTCTGGTTCGAGTTTTAGGAAAATTTTAAGTTGTTCTATCTTGTTCTTCCAGTTCATAGCAGGGTTGGATTTTAGTTAATTTCTTTGCAATTCCTTTCTTCGCCAGTGAGACTCTGAGATTAGTTTGTTCTGCCATTGTTGCTTCTGCATTCCTATTAAGCAGTAGAGCAGAGCATGTGAGGGTTGGGAGACCCCGGGAGTAAGAAATTCTTTTCTATGTTCTTGCTGTGAGGTGGGCTTTAGAATTGTTTTTTGAAATATCTTGTTCTTGTTCTGGTTCGATTGCAGTGGAGGGAGGTTGGTTCAGATTTTGGTTGGTTTGATTTTCTTTTTTTGAGTAAATTTTAGTTTTCCTATTATTCCAAAGTTCAGAGAATTGAGAGTTAGATTTTCAGGTTCTTAGTTTGCTTTCCATTTCTGTAGCTGCTGCTGTGAGGGATGAGATCCAGATGTTTGATTGGAAGTTTTAAGGTTTTGTTCTTCTATTTTCTATGCTGTGTGAGAGATTCCGGGGTTCGGTTTTGAGTTTTTTTTTTTCTTCATCTCTTCTGGTTGTTTAGCATCTCCTCTGGTTCGGTAATTTTAGGGGATTGGGGAGTTCTGATTTCATATGTTGGGCTACTGGGAGGTTCGATTGTAAGAGAGATCGATCTAGTGTGTTGCAGGGAACTGTGATTTGAATTTTAAGTTCATGTTTTCTTCTAAAATCTTTGATTGAGTTCTCTAATTTCTTCCTGGTATTATTTTGATCTATGTTCTTCAGTAATAACAGTTAGAAATTGAGTTGCAATTTTTCATTTCTGTTCTTATTCTCTGTTAATTCTTGAGCTGTGAGTAATGATCCGGTGTCGTGGAGAGTTGTGACTGTTCATCCCTAAGCTTTAGGGGTCATTGGCTCGATAATTTTCTGTTGAGATCCCTAATTTCAATTCTACTTGTTCTTCCATTGAGCTTGACATGTTGGGATGTGAGGAATTGATTGATGAAATTTATAGAATTAATTGCAATATTATTTTGGTGAAAATGTGAATGTTTCAAGTCAAAGTAGTTTAATTCATGCTTTATTCTGCCTCTCCGTGGATATGACCTGTTCTCACCATTGTGCTAGTTCCTTTTTACTATTTTAATTCTGTGAGACAGTTTAGAGGAAGTGGGCATATTGTTGTGCACGGAACTCTCGACAACGGAATTGAATAATCAACATGTCGCGCGCTTCATCTTAGCGCCGTTGCCGGGGAGGCATTAGAGTTTGATTAATCTATTTTGAATTGATTTCATTTACTTTGAGGTTTTATTTGACTTGTTATGGGCTTTCATTTCAGATTTGCACACTTGGAGATTGGGCTTGGAGACTTGAAGCCCATTGGAGGGAGCTTGCTGATTTCATTTCTTATTCTCTTTTAATTCAGAATTTAGATAGAGGAGTGTGAGAGATGCTTATAGTGAGGATTTCTTGTACTCTCGTGCATGTACAGAGATTTCTTTCACGTTGGCATGTAATAATTGGACTTTTTGTGGTTTGTGTGATTTGGAATTAGCTTATAGTACCACTTATATCTTCTTACCTTCATTTCATTTAGTTCAAAAACTAAATAAAAATCTAAAAAATCTAAAATTTAAAAAAAAAATTCAAATCGCTCTTTCATGTAGCCGTTGTTTGTAAATAAAATTTCCATCCTCTCAAGATTAGAAACACCATGTTTTAGGACATCATTTCATGTATTGCATTTCTTTTTTTCTTGCATTGAAGAGAGCTGGGGAAGGTAAGACTTCCACCACTTGTTTCATGCATTAGACTTAGCATTTGAAAACCTTTGTTTCAATTGATCTGTGCATTTCATAATTGTAATTGGGACTGTTTAGGGCTTAACCCATTAGATAAAAAGATAAGGTGAGGGATTTCATCACCCTTTCCTTTGCCCAAAAATCACAAAAAAAATTCACATTCTTGCATGTCCTAAACTTTCAATTAAAATCAGTAGACTTGGCTTAGGGTTCATATTAGATTTGTTCTTTCTTGAATTCAAAACTTCTCTTAAGTCTGGTGTCTAGGATTAGAGGTTAAAAAGCTTATGCTTAAGTGAGCTAGAGGTTATTTAATTGGGTCCTTGCGAAAGCAAGGGGGGCTCCCTCTACTCCACCTCTTACCTGGCCAGTACAAGAAGAGTTAGAATTGGATTAAGCAAGCATAAATCTGATTTTGAGAAAAATTAACATAAGTCCAAGGAACACTTAGTGGTAGGTTAATTTGATTTGAAAGTGTTGTTTGTTTGTGTTTTGTTTAAAAACTTATCAAAATCAATAAAAAATCTTAAAAACTCAAAAATCATAAATAGAAGCGCTTTTCATCTGTGCATGCTTGGTAGACGCTCCCAGGATTTAGATTTGGCCCAACCTATAGACGAGATTGAAAGATTTTTCCATAGGATGGCCAACCAAAACCAGAACCAAGTTGCTAGAAACTTAGAAGAGGCTGCACCCAGACAGATGAAGGAATACTTCATTCCTTCTGACTATCAACCTGCACTTGCATTAGGCCGGAAATTCCGGCAAATCATTTTGAGATCAAACCTGGAACCATTCAGATGTTACCATCTTTTATGGCAATCCGAATGAAGACCCTTACAGGCATATAGATGAATTCCTAGAGATCTGTTCCACTATAAGGATCCAAAATTCACTGAAAATGCCTAAGGTTGACCCTATTTCCATTCTCCTTAAAAGACAAGGCTAAACATTGGTTGGGAACCATAGGGAGAACCATCACAACATGGCCAGAAATGCAGCAGGAGTTTTTGAAGAAATTTTACCCGATTGGCCGAACAAACACCATGAGAAGAGCAATCACGGGATTTTCCAACACCCGGGAGAATTAATGCATGAAGCATGGGAAAGACTAGAGGAGTTGCTTAGAAAATGCCCCACCATGGTTTGTCGAGGTGGCAAATAG
Source organism: Colocasia esculenta (assembly GCA_014218235.1). Classification (NCBI taxonomy): domain Eukaryota; kingdom Viridiplantae; phylum Streptophyta; class Magnoliopsida; order Alismatales; family Araceae; genus Colocasia; species Colocasia esculenta. The sequence continues at coordinate 180,741,112 of CM024754.1, read as the reverse complement.
TTCAAGCTTTTATGAAGGTCTGACAGAATCGAATAGGCAAATGGTTGATGCTTCGTGTGGGGGAGCATTCAAGACTAAGAGTGAGGATGAGGCATATAATCTTTTTGAAACATTGAGTGAGAACTCTATCAATCATGCCTCACTACTCTTATGAGAGAGCGTTAGGACTGTGAAGAAGGCAGGGATGTATGAAGTAAGAGGAAGAAGGGAACCAGACTCTAGGGTAGAAGATCTGATAGCTAGACTTGACCAAAGATGGAGCAGAAGTTGGAAAAAAAATTCGATCAATTATTATCTTTGACTGGGCAAGCCACACCCAAATTTCTCAACAACCTGAAACTTGTGCTATGTGTGCTAGCCCAGCTCACCAACCGATGCCACTACTACTGCCCAATACCTCCTTTATTCAGGAACAAGTCCAAGCTGCTCAAGGCTTCTACAAACCCTCCTACGATCCATACTCTAACTCATATAACCCTGGTTGGAGAAATCACCCGAACTTTTCATGGAAAAATCAATCTGAACAAGTTTCCCAACCTGCCTTCAAGCAATCCTGTACGGTCATCCTATCCCACTCAGAATTCGGATTTGGCCAATCTTCTAACTCAAAACCCCCCACAATTCAAGGAAATCAAATTCCAATCAATTTGCTCATACAAACTTCCACAAACCTTCATATCAACCACCACCTCCTCAACCCAATTGGGATGATAAAATGACCAACTCCAAAACATGATGGCGATTCTATGCCAAACTGTGCAAGAACAAAAAACTCCATATCAAACTCAAATCAAAATTTTCAACAAAATTTGCAAGGTAGAGCCCAAATTGCTGATGTATGTCAAAGGCGGGGAATTCGGCATTGCGAGTCAAACTATAGCAAAACCAAGGAACAACCTCCCGGATTCTACCAGAACAGCAATACCATCAGGGTCAGGGGTAACAGACCACCACCTGCTAGACAAAATGCACCTCACACAGAACCCACAACAAGCTTTTGTCCAGAACATTCCTGCACCTCAAAATCAAAATCAACCTATACAACAGGATCATCCTCTGCCCAAGCTAGGGGCCCGCAAGTAGAAAATGCAAAATTGTGTCTACCTAAGAAGTGGAAAATCAGAACAATCTCACCCACACATGTCAAATGAAGGACAAAGAAAAGGAAATTGAAAGAGAAATTGAAGAGAAAGTGAAGAAAATGTGAAAAAAGAATTCCAAAGGAAAGAGAAAATAATGAAGAACCTCTAGACACAATCAAGAGAATGAAGATCCAAACTGTTACATCCCAAGAGTCCCTTTTCCTGAAGCCTTAAAGCAAAAAAAAAAAAAAACAAACCAATGGCAATGAAGAACTCTTGGAACTGTTTAACAAGTTCACATCACATTCCTCTGCTTGATGCCATCAAGCTGTGCCTGCATATGCCAAATTTCTAAAAGAAATGTGTACTCAAAAACGTGAAGTGAGAAACAAAACTGAAACAATAATTCTCCCAGAAATTGTGAGTACCATGTTAAACCAACTCCCTAAGAAGCTTAAAGATCCGGGCACTCCATAATCCTTGCACCATCGGTAGAGTCACTTTTGAGAGGGCCTTTAGATTTGGGAGCCAGTGTCAACCTCCTACCTACTGCCATTTTTGAGAGAAATTCAAGTTAGGAGAGTTGAAACCCACTTCTGTTGTCCTCCAACTAGCCGATCGATCTGTTACCACTCTAAAGGCCTAGTTGAGGACGTGATGTAAAAATCCATGATTGTTACTTTCCAGCCGATTTCATCATTCTGGACATGAACACTCCACAAGATTTACCCAGGCACCATCATCCTGGTAGACCCTTTTGGCCACAGCTAGAGCCAATATTGACTGTGCTACGGGATGATGGATATATCATTTGGGGAGGCGGGTTAGTATCACATTTTTAGGGCATCTAGCATCATGATGAAGGAAGGAGAAAGCTGTCTAGTTGTAGACACCTTTGGAAGAGTCTTGTGTGGAAGAAGCAATAGACCAACCCTGTGCTCTAGGGTTGAGGGAGAGGAAGGACACAATTAATTCTATGTTTCAAGATAATGATCCATCAATTCCATTTGAGTGTCCTCCTAAAGTTGAGCTAAAACCACTCCCTGCAAATTAAAGTACATCTTTTAGGAGAGAATGAGACATGGCCCATCATAATCGCTAGTGATCTGAGGAAGGGCAGGAAAGGAATTGATTGATGTTTTGAAGAGTCATAGGAGAGCTATAGGTTGGACAAATAGATGATCTGAGAGGGATAAGTCCTCAGTTTGCACACATCGCATCTACTTGAAGAAAACTAAAAGTTCAATAGAAATGCAAAGAAGGCTTAATCCCAACATGAAAGAAGTTGTTAAAAAAGAGATTGTCAAATGGCTGGATGCAGAATTCATCTTATCCCATCTCTGATAGCCAGTGGTTAGTCCAACTCAAGTTGTGCCTAAAAAGTCGGACTGAAGTGATTCAACGGAAAAGGGTGAGCTCATTCCCACTAGGCTGGCTACAGATGAGAGAGTGTGCATTGACTATCGCAATTGAATGCGATGCCAAGAAAGACTCATTTCCCCTTGCCTTTATTGACCAAATCTTAGAGAAACTTGCTGGCAAAAAATTCTTTTGTTTCTTGATGGATATTCAGGTATAACCAAGTGGCTATTCACCCTGATGACCAAGAAAAGACCACTTTTACATGTCCATTTGGAACCTTTGCCTTTAGACGCATGCCATTCGGGCTGTGCAATGCCCCTGCAACTTTCAATGTTGCATGTGTCTATTTTCTCAGACATGGTTGGGGATTACTTAGAAGTCTTCATGGACGATTTCTCTGTGTTTGGAAATGACTTGATTTGTGCCTCGACCATTTGACTGAAGTGCTCA
>CM024754.1:180647808-180738118 GCA_014218235.1 Colocasia esculenta | reverse complement strand
TATCAGAGCAGGTTTATACTTGATCTGATTTGATTTGAGCAGTTTTTGAGTATTGTGTGTCTGATTGCTTGATTGTTTGCTTGCTTGCTGAGTATTCTTCTGTGCTTTCTTCTTAAGTCAATGGATTCCAAAGGTTTCATAGCTGAGGGGCATTCCATAAATAGGCCACCATTCTTTAATGGAACGGACTATTCATACTGGAAAAATAGAATGCAAGTCTTTCTAAGAGCCCAAAACTATGAAATTTGGAAAGTGGTTGAGGTTGGTCCCTATGAAAACCAGGGAGAGGAAGAAACCTGGACTAGGGAACAAATAAGAAAAGCCACATTGAATTATAGTGCCATGAACATGATTCAATGTGCTGTTCATCCCAAAGAGTATTCGAGAATCTCAATGTGCAAATCTGCCAAAGAGATGTGGGATAAGCTCGAATTACTTTATGAGGGAACATCACAAGTGAAGGAAACTAAGGCAAATATTCTTGTTTCAGAATATGAATTGTTTATGATGAAGTCTAATGAAACAATTTCTGAAATGTTTGCCAGGTTCATGGTTATTGTCAATGGACTCAAGGCCTTAGGTAAGGACTACACAGATGCAGACTTGGTAAGGAAAATCTTACGTTCACTCTCTTCTATTTGGCACACAAAGGCACTGTCATTGAAGATTCTAAAGATTTGTCCAAAATTTCTTTGGATGAATTGATAGGATCCTTAATGACATATGAAATCAATTTGAAAAGAAATGAAGAACACATAATTAAGACCAAGCCAATGGCACTTAAGGCCTCTTCAAGTAACAAAGACAAAAGTCAAGAAAAGACAAGTTCTGAGGAGTCTGAGTCAAATGAGGATGAAATTGCCCTCATGACCAGGCAATTCAGAAAATTCTTGAAATAGAAAAGGAAAAATGTCTGGGAAAAAGAAGTTTTCCTCAGGTAAAAGAAACACTTCCTCTTCTAATTTCAACAAGAATAAAAAATCTGACGAAACTGTCATTTGTTACAGGTGTAATAAGCCAGGACACATGAAGGGAGAGTGTCCTGAGAACAAGAAAGAAAAGCACAAGAAGTTCCAGAAGTTCAAGAAGCCAAAGGCCATGGTAGCCACTTGGTCTGATGAAGATTCAAGTGAAGAAGAAGAAGACAAAAAATCCTCAAGCTCTGAGAGTGAGGAAATCTGCTTCATGGCCAACAATTCTGAAGAAAAGGTAAACCTCTTTTGAAGATTTCACTGTTGAAGATTGGCAGGATGTTTATTCTGAATTAGTTGAAAAATATTCTGAAATGAGAAAAGAAATAAATATCTCAAAAAGAAAATTGAAAACCTTTATCATAACCAATCTTCAAACAACAGAATTTGTGAGCTAGAAAATGAGATAACAGAATTAAATGAAGAAAAAGAAAATCTCATGAACCTAATTGATGATCTAAAGCTTGCCTCTCAAAAGGCCACCCAAGAATTCAAAGACTTATCTGAAAAGCTGGAAATGGAAAAACAAGAAAAACAACAAAAGATTGAAGAAATTAAAACTCTTCAAAACAGCTAAAAGAAAGGGATGAAGTTATCCAAACCTTCACAAAAGGTAAAGATAACTTGGAGGCACTGCTAGGAACAAACATGACAACAACTTCTCATGGATTAGGATTCAACAAACAGAAACCAAAGAAAGACAAATCTGGTGAGAAAAAGGGCAAAGCACCATTAATTAAATTTGTCAAAGGTCCTAATCTTGAGAACACAGAAATCAAGCAAACATCAGACAAAACATCAAACAAAACACAAAACAAATCAAAAACTCAAAAACAAAAGAAGACAACCAGGTCGACACAGTCTCCTGACAGGTCGACACCAGTCATGGAGAGGCCGACCTGCTCAACATCAAAAGCTACAAACAACTCAAACAAAATTCAAATAAAAATTTGAAAAACAAGAAAAAGTCAAAGGAAATCATTTATAAAAAACCTTGGACCTCCAAGACAACATTTCAAGATGATTGGACCAATCCTTGGAGCCAATGGTATGACAACCCTTGTTGGTATCATCCACAATTCTTTCCCCAAACCTTTTGATGTACCAACAAAATCCATGGATTCCACCTCCTCATCTGAACTCCTATGCTCAAATGAAAAACTCCCCTCCCACTAAAAACAAAAATATTGGTGCTTTCATTCCTAAGGAAAAGAACAAACAGAAAAAGACTGAAACACCAAAACAAACAAAAAAAAATAAAAAACAAGTCAAATTTGGGTGAGAAAAGATTTACTAACAATGTTCAAACATTCTGATGGTCCCAACTGTTTGGGTACCAAAATCTTCTCTCCACTGATCTATTGTGCAGGAGGTCGTGCACCCAACACCAATGTGTGGTTTCTTGACAGTGGGTGTTCACACACATGACGGGAGACAGAGCCAAATTCTCATTCCTGATTGAAAAGGAGGGAGGGTCAGTGACTTTTGGAGGTAAAAATAAAGGAAAGATCATAGGATCTGGTAAGGTTGGTCAAACTTCCTCAAACTCTGTAGATAATGTTTTACTAGTTGATGGTCTTGATTATAATTTGCTCAGTATCAGCCAACTATGTGACAAAGGTCACAAAGTTGTGTTTGAATCTGATTTCTGTAAGATAATTGACTCATCAACTGATAAAATAAAATTTTTGGAAAAAGGGAAAACAATGTCTACATGATCAACCTAAATAAAAACTTTTCTGAAAATCTTTGCTTTGTTGCAAATAAAGATGAAATTGCATGGACTTGGCACAAAAGACCTTGGCCATGCAAGTTTCAGAACAATGAATAAGTTGTTAAGATTGAATTTGGTTAAGGGTCTTCCTGAATCCTTCTCTAAAGTTGAAAATCAAGTTTGTGGGATTTGTGCTAAAGGAAAACAAACAAGAAAATCTTTTAAAAACTTCAATGAGGTACTCACATCTAAGCCACTAGAATTACTTCACATGGACCTTTTTGGCCCTACAAGAATTCTAAGTGGCAAAATATATGGGTTTGTAATCATTGATGATTTTACTAGATTTACTTGGGTTATTTTTTTGTCCCACAAAAGTGATACTTGTCTTGAATTCAGGAACTTCTGTACCACTGTCTTAACAACTTATCCATATAAAATCAAAAATATTTTGACTGATCATGGGGGTGAATTTGAGAACACATCCTTTTTTGATTTATGTGCTGAATTTCAAATATTCCACAAGTTTTCTTCACCAAGAACTCCAGAACAAAATGGAGTTGTGGAAAGAAAGAATAGAACTCTTGTGGAAATGGCTAGATCCATGCTCTTAGGAAGTAATTTGCCCAAATCCTTTGGGCTGAAGCTGTAAACACAGCCAATCACATTCTAAATAGAGCATTGATCAGACCAAAAATCAGCAAAACCCCCTATGAATTATTGAAAAACAAAAAGCCAACTGTATCTTATTTTAAAACTTTTGGGTGCAAATGCTTTGTACACAACAATAACAAAGAAAACCTTGACAAATTTGATGCTAAAAGCCAGGAAGCTATCTTCCTTGGCTATTCTGAGGTGTCAAGGGCTTTCAAAGTGTACATTCTTAAATCTAAAACTGTTGAAGAATCTCCACATGTTATCTTTGATGAAAATTCCTTTTCAACTGATAATAATCTAATCTTGCAGGGAAAGACAAGACACTGAAGAGGATGAATTTATTGTGGACTCTTCACCAACGTTGAGGAGTTTGAAAACATTGAAGAGAACCTGAACACCCCATCTTCAAGTGGTTCAGGTTAATATTGTCCCAGAAGTGGGTACTTCTCAACAGGTAATTTCTGAACATAGATTTCTGAAAGATCACCCATTAGACAATGTGGTTGGCAATGTAAATGATAGAGTTAGGACTAGATCTTCATTCCTGCATGATATTGAAGAAGACCCACTAGCTCTAATTTCCCAAATTGAACCAAAGTCAATTGATGAAGCCTTGTCAAGTTCAGATTGGATTAATGCCATGCATGATGAACTTCATCAATTTGAAAGAAATCAAAATGGGAATTAGTACCTAGACCTAGTGACCAAACAGTCATTGGCACTAGATGGGTTTTCAGAAATAAGTTGAATGAAAATGGTCAAGTCATTAGAAATAAAGCTAGGCTAGTTGCAAAGGGGTACAATCAAGAATTTGGAATTGATTTTGAAGAATCATATGCCCCTGTAGCTAGACTAGAAGCAGTTAGAATTTTCCTTGCTTTTGCATCCTCCATGAATTTCAAAGTTTATCAAATGGATGTCAAAAGTGTATTTTTAAATGGATATATTAAGAAAATGTTTTTGTTGAACAACCTCCTGGATTTGAAAATGAAAAACATATAACATGTTTTCAAGCTTAATAAGGCTCTCTATGGTCTTAAGCAAGCTCCAAGAGCTTGGTATGACCGTTTGAGTACCTTTTTACTTGAAAAAGGATATTCTAGAGGAAATGTTGATCAGACCTTGTTCACAAAAACAGTCAAAAATCAAATAATTGTGGTCCAAATTTATGTTGATGACATAATATTTGGCTCCACCAATAAGGGCTATGCACTGAATTTTCAAATCAAATGAAGAATGAATTTGAAATGAGTCTAATGGGAGATTTAACATTTTTCTTGGGATTGCAGGTTAACCAAACATCTGAAGGGATCTTCATCAGTCAAGCCAAGTATGTCAAGGAACTACTCAAAAGGTTTGACTTTCAGAACCTCAAGCATTCAAGCACACCTATTGCTATAAATGCTAAGCTAGAAGAAGACTCAAATGGTAAGTCAGTAGATCCAAAGACCTACAGAGGTATGATTGGCTCTCTACTCTATCTTACAACTTCTAGACCAGATATTCAGTTTAGTGTGTGTTTGTGTGCTAGATTTCAGTCTAATCCTAAGGAAAGTCACATGTTAGCTGTTAAGAGAATTTTCAAATATCTTGTTGGAACATGTGATTTAGGAATTTGGTATCCTGTTAATTGCAAGCCAGATTTGATTGCCTATTGTGATGCTGACTATGCTGGGTGTAAATTAGATAGAAAAAGCACAAGTGGCTTGTGTTTATTTCTAGGTGGGTGCCTTATTTCTTGGGCTTCCAAGAAGCAACATTCAGTTGCACTGTCAACTGCAGAGGCTGAATATGTTGCAGCAGGTAGATGTGGAACTCAGATTCTCTGGGTGAAACATCAACTTCTCGATTACAACCAAGATTTAGGTTGTGTACCCATCCTATGTGATAACACAAGTGCAATAAATCTGTCTAAGAACCCCATTCAGCATTCTAGAACCAAGCATATTGAGATTAGGCATCATTTCTTGAGAGATGAGGTTGCAAAGAAGTCCTTTGAACTCCATTTCATTGAAACTGAAAAACAAGTTGCAGACATTTTCACTAAACCCCTTCCTGAAAACAGATTTTCATCCTTGAGGAGAGAACTTGGTCTTTGTAAATGTCCACATTCTTGATCTCTCTTTAAGTTTGGGTTGAGTGTTATGCACTGTTTAAGGGGGAGTTCTTTTCATATCATAACCCTTTGCTTCCTTCAGTCACATTGTCCATATCTCTCTCAATTCCACTTCCATTTCCTTTGGACAATAAATTCTTCAACTCTTATTGTGTTGAAATTTCTTGGTATATCAAATGGTGACTTGGAGAAGGACAGTTATGCTTGTCTGGACACTTTCACTATGCGAGAGTATATGTCTCCGCCAAGTACTAAGAAATGAATATGCAATTGCTGAGGGGGAGCTTTTATTGTTAAAAAAAATATCTTTCTTGATTTCAACAAACTTGCATCTCTTATTTTGATAGGAAATGATTGAAATCATCATCTCAGGGGGAGCTAGAAAATTCAAGTCATGACTTTTGCAAAATTCATAACTTTTCTTGCATTTCATCAATTTCCTGCATGATGTCATCATTCAGATATCTACAGTCTCCAAATGATCCTTTGAGTGATCTATCATATTTTTTACTAATCAACTGTCAACTATATTTTTCAACCCACAGAAATTCAGAACTCTTCCAAGATTGAAAACAACTTGTGTCTTGAAATTAAAACACTCTTTGTTTGCAACTGATGTTGGATAAAATTGATTTCTATCTTACAAAACTCTCAAAAATTTGAAAATTCCACAGAGCAATGACATTTGTGCTGAGAAACTGCACACCTTCACAATGAATGAAGTGCCATGCATGTCATGAGGCACTAATGTTATCTCTGTTCAAAGGGGATAAAAAATTCAAAAATAAATTCAAAATACAACAAAAATGTGTTATACTTTTTGATAATGACTGAGTAACTGGAAATATTGGCGTCTACAAAACATATATTTTCATGTCAAAAGGTCATTATTTACCCCTTTGAGACTTGACAATGCATAAATCCTAAGTATCTAGGGACTATGGTGTGTAAAAAGCACTAGTACTTGAGTGAAAAAGATTTATATCATTTGATAATCTATTACAAAAAAAAAATATGTGTGTTAATGGAGTTTTGTTTAGAAAGAATCATTTTCATTTATCATCAAGTTGTTTCTTAAGATTGTGTTTTATTTTCAGAACAAGTGCATTCAGTCTAGAGGATATCTTTATTTCTTTAACATTGAGAAATATGGTAGCTTATAGTTGATTGTTAGATATATTATATCCCTCAAATCATCATTTCAGTGACTCAAATCTTTGAATGCTCATATCCTATTGGAAATTGTTTAAAACTTGAATTGTGATGAATTTCTTGCAAAATATAGCAAATGAATTTTTAAGTCTCTTAAAAATCCTTGAAATGACTATTTCTCTCATTGATTATCTTTTAAAGAAGTCCCAAAAATTCTCAAAAAATCTCAAAAAAATTCAATTTTTTCTTCAAGGCCAGGTCGACACCATCCTATCCCGTGTCGACACACACCCTAGGTCAGGTCGACACTACAGTCTTCCAGTGTCGACACTGCCCCCTTGCCAGACTTTTTAAATCGTGGGTTCCGGATAAGCCCTTGTTGTTCCTGCGGGGTATTGCACCACTGCAAACCCTTTTTTTAGGCATCAGGTCGACCCGACGGTCTTCTTCTCTCATTTCCGGCAAGAAATTCCACATCTTCTCTCTCAATCACATACCTTTCTCAATCGTCTCTCTTCTCCTTCATCAACTCCCGATTCCACTCCTTTCTTGCAACCATGGTGAGAAAAATGGGTCCTCGCCGTGGAGCAAGATCTCAGGCCTCATCTAGGCCAGTTCCGGCAGAGGATGATGTTCCTCAATTCGAAAGAAGAACCAAAAGGCGCAATGACCCTGCAGAGCAACCAGGGTCCTCCTCTGCACCTCAGCCAGCAGCCAAGAGAGGTAGACCCTCTTCTTCGGGCAGAGGTAGGGTTTCTAGACCTGAGAATCCGGGCTCCTCTTCTGGAGATTCTACAGAGTCATCTTCATCATCTTCGTCTGAGTCTTCCAAGTCTCAAGACACCATTAGTGAAGCCAAGCTAATTCTGAAGCCCAGAAAAGTGGATTTGACAGATATTCAGCTAGCAAATACCTTTCCAGAAATTCAGACCTACTTCTCTTTTCAGTCTTGGTTACTCTTTATTTCTGAATTTCAAATTATCTATCCAAGACTTGTTAGGGAATTCTACAAGAACTTGAAATGCACAGATGAAGGGTTTCAGTCAAAGGTTAAGGGGATTGCTATTGACTTGCCCACAGACATAGCTGCCTCAATTTTCAAAGTACCAGATGAAGGGGCAGATTATCACAATTTCGAATTTGATCTTCATGAAGCCTATACCATCATGACAGGCCTTCCTGCTGATAAATCTGATCCCAAACAAACCTTTGTCACCAAATTCAACACAAACACATTTCCCCTGTGTTGAGGGTCATCCACCATATGTTGACCACCATAATTACCCCTCAAGGTGGTGGAAGGGACAGGCTAACAGATATTCAGAGGTTCATTCTCTATTGCATGGTAAAAGACATCAAAATCAATCTCCATGTAATATTGTATCAAATCATATCTGAAACAACCAGGAAAGACCTCAAGAGATCTCTTCCATATGCTGCACACCTGACTTCAGTGTTCCAGCACTTTGGTGTGCCTTTAGATATGAGAAATCCCAGTCTATCCCTAAATCCAACATCTACACCTTTAAGAATATTCAGAAATTCATGGGATTTAGACTGGAGGGTACTCAAGTTAGGAGAGGGCCAGTTGTAGTTGAGGCCCCTCAAGCTGAAGAGGAACAGCCTCAAGATCAAGGGGACCAGCCCCAGGGTGAAGAGGAACAGCCTCAAGGTCAAGGGGACCAGCCCAGGGTCAAGAGGAACAGCCTCAAGCTCAAGGGGACCAGCCCCAAGGTCAAGAGGATCAGCCTCCTTTGAATGAGGATCAGCCTCAAGTCTCAACTGAAGGTGACATTCCATTTCATGCCCCACTCTCACCTCAGTTTCAACATTCCTCTCCACAACCCACATTTCAAGCATCCACATCCTCTGGTGGACCTTCTGTTCCACCAGAGTTGTTCTCTCTTTTTAAATGACAAATTTGAAACCTTGAACACCTCTATTCAAACCATGTCACAAGCTTTTGAGTTGAGGATTCAACGGTTGGAGAACACTGTGTCTGCCAAGTTCATAGAGCAAAAAGCTGCCTCAGACTATGCAGCTCAAAGATTCAACAGATTAATTGGTACAATGGCAGATGCTTCATTCAGCTGAAGGAGCACCAGCAAAAGTTGGAGACAGTTCTTCAGGGAATTTTGGCAAATTCCCAAGCTGATGTCTTCAACACCAAGCAGACATTACATGAGATCACCAGCACTAGACTGTCTTTTGCTCATTTTGTGGATGATTTGGAGAGCATGAGGAATTTCAATGCACACATTGACAACCAAATCACTGATTTGACAAAGGAATTCAAGATCATGCAAAGGCCTGGTTGGTCAGCTGGATCATCTTCCTCTTCACAACCCATATCAGCTGATCTAGCCAGAATTCAAGCTACTTTGATAGAAAATTCAGATAGAATGGAACATTTCTTGCACACAAAACTCACAACCATTCAAGATCAAATCAAGTCCAGCTTGACTTTCATGGAGAAAAGACTGTCTGATATAGAACAATCTTAGTTCATTCCTCCTCCTCCTCCACCTTCTACATAATGTATTTCTTTTGATGATGTCAAAGGGGGAGAAGAAAGAAAGAGAACAAGAAATGATTGTAATCTTTTTGGAAAGATTGTAATGTTTCTCTTGAATGAAGTGAAATGTTTTTTGCTTAGCTTGAATGAATTTCTCATTTGTGTCTTCAATTCAATGTGATTGAACATTGTTATGTGAATGTGAATGTATGAATGCTTGTCAAGTTGCTTGACCTTCTCTATGCACAAGCAACTAACTTACTTCAAGTAACATTGTACTTGTGAAGTACAACCATCAATTGTGACTGAGTTTTTATTTAAAGGTCTTTGACAAGCATGAACACAAAAGAAAAATAAGGACTTTGAATAACCAAAAATTGCTTAAAATCACATCTCATCAAAACCTCATTGTCATATGGATTTAATGTTGCCATCATCAAAAAGGGGAGATTGTTGGGTTGAGTGTAATTTCATATCATTTCCCCTCTTATTTTGATGATGACAAATGTGATTTGAATGCAAATTAATTGAAACATGATAAACACATTTCACCTGAAATACATATTCAAAAAACATGCTTCAAAGCACACTTATCATTTGTACTCATAATAAAATATTTTACTAATGATATAAGTTTAATTTTCAGGTACAAAGACTTTTTGCAAAGATGGTGTCGACACACCCCACAATGGTGTCGACACAACACCTCAGACTCAAAGGCAAAAAGATGAAGAAATGCTGAGACTGTGTCGACACTAGTCAAAGAGCAGGTCGACACGAGTTGCAGATTCCAGGAATTAGTTACCCAGGTCGACACTGGACCTCGCTCCCAGAACAGCCTGTTTTAGAATTGGGACAGCAGGTCGACACCACCACCAGGGCAGGTCGACACTGGATCAATTCCCAGAACAGCCTGTTTGCAGAATGGGACAGCAGGTCGACGCAATATGAGAGCAGGTCGACACTGGACCTCGTTCCCAGAAACTGTTGTCAGATTTGGGACAGTGTGTCGACACCACCACCAGGGCAGGTCGACACACTACGGAAATATTCCAACTTAAGATGGATGATTGCCACGTGTCAGCCTAGGGCGATGGTGTATCAACCTAGGATCGTGTGCCCTTGTACCTAAAGGGTATCTTTGGAATCTTTTGGGTATAAAAGGCCCCCAATTGGCTATCCATCACATCAAGAGACCCAACGAACTCTTGGAGCCTCCTGAAAGTTCCCTTTGGCGGCGAGAAGAGTTCATCTCCCTCCTCTGCTCTCCTGGTGTCTTCTGAAGACCAATTCTCATCAATTCGATTGTGAGAATTGGGGTGTGATCGTTGAAGAAGCATTTGAAGCGCCTCAAGGAAGCAGATCAAGTAGAAGCATCCGTTGGAGACGATTTCAAGGAAGATCCCCAAGTTCAAAAGTGCAGAGCATCGCTTGGGACTTCAAGAACCCAAGCTCTTCCCAATCTGAGCTTCTACAAGGGAGTACACTGAAGAACAAAGTCTTTTCATACAATCCTCATTGTACTTCTGTTCTTCTGAGACATTTTGAGATTGTGCAAGTGCTTCTGCATAATTCTCATGAATGTTCTCATGTTCGACATGATCTGCTGCTAGAAGATCTATGTCTTGTGTTGGTGTCTAGCAAAGTTGTTGTGAGCCACTGTGCTCAGTTTGAGTCGTCGAACTCAAGTGTTTGTTGAGCAGTCTTGCTCAGGGATCTAGAGTAGTCTTACTCTAGAGTTGTGTGAGTTGTAAGCTCAGGTGTTGGAGTTGTCTGGCTCCAGTGGGTGTGTTACCCAAGTTGTTTAGTGAATCCTCACTAGGTGTGAGGGGTGGATGTAGGAATCACATGGGTGATTTCCGAACCACCTAAAAATCTCTGTGCACTTGTCTATTTGTGGTTTGATTCTATTATCCGTTAGATGCTTGCATAGGATCGTTTAAGATTCACTTAATCAACTGGTTTCTCATCTATTTTATCAACTCACTTAACATCTCATTAGATCTGTGTTTTCACTGTTAAAATTGCCTCTGATTCTCAAAGTATTTTAAATTGCTTAAGCTTCCGCATAGAGTGGCATAGATCTATTCATCCCCCCCCCCCCCTCTAGATCTTATCCATCCTTTCCTCGATCCTTCAATGGTACAGAGCAGGTTTAACTGATGATTTGATTTGAGCAGTTTGAGTATTGTGTCTGATTGCTTGATTGTTTGCTTGTTGCTGAGTATTCTTTCTATGCTTTCTTCTTAAGTCAATGGATTCAAAGGTTTCATAGCTGAGGGGCCTCCATAAATAGGCCACCATTATTAAGGAACGGACTATTCATACTGGAAAAATAGAATGCAAGTCTTTCTAAGAGCCTAGAACTATGAAATTTGGAAAGTGGTTGAGGTGGTCCCTATGAAAACCAGGGAGAGGAAGAAACTGGACTAGGGACACAAAAAGAAAAGCCACATTGAATTATAGTGCCATGAACATGATTCAATGTGCTGCTCATCCCAAAGAGTATTCGAGAATCTCAATGTGTAAATCGCCAAAGGATGTGGGATAAGCTCGAATTACTTTATGAGGGAACATCACAAGTGAAGGAAACTAAGCAAATATTCTTGTTTCAGAATATGAATGTTTATGATGAAGTCTAATGAAACAATTTCTGAAATGTTTGCCAGGTTCATGGTTATTGTCAATGGACTCAAGGCCTTAGGTAAGGACTACACAAATGCAGACTTGGTAAGGAAAATCTTACGTTCACTCTCTCTATTTGGCACACAAGGCCACTGTCATTGAAGATTCTAAAGATTTGTCCAAAATTTCTTTGGATGAATTGATAGGATCCTTAATGACATATGAAATCATTTGAAAAGAAATGAAGAACACATAATTAAGACCAAGCCAATGGCACTTAGGCCTCTTCAAGTAACAAAGACAAAAGTCAAGAAAAGACAAGTTCTGAGGAGTCTGAGTCAAATGAGGATGAAATTGCCCTCATGACCAGGCAATTCAGAAAATTCTTGAAATATAGAAAAGGAAAAATGTCTGGGAAAAAGAAGTTTTCCTCAGGTAAAAGAAACACTTCCTTTTCTAATTTCAACAAGAATAAAAAATCTGACGAAACTGTCATTTGTTACATGTGTAATAAGCCAGGACACATGAAGGGAGAGTGTCCTGAGAACAAGAAAGAAAAGCACAAGAAGTTCAAGAAGCCAAAGGCCATGGTAGCCACTTGGTCTGATGAAGATTCAAGTGAAGAAGAAGAAGACAAAAAATCCTCAAGCTCTGAGAGTGAGGAAATCTACTTCATGGCCAACAATTCTGAAGAAAAGGTAAACACCTCTTTTGAAGATTTCACTGTTGAAGATTGGCAGGATGTTTATTCGGAATTAGTTGAAAAATATTCTGAAATGAGAAAAGAAAATAAATATCTCAAAAAGAAAATTGAAAACCTTTATCATAACCAATCTTCAAACAATAGAATGTTCAGAGTATCCAAGAAAATACCTTGATCGCTTTTGGCTTCAAACTTGTCCAAGTCATTTTTATCATTGTTATGAATAAACACCTTTGAACTAAAAACTTTAAAGTACCCAATGGTGGGTTCTTACCTTTTAGAAGTTCGTAAGGAGTTTTCTTAAATACGGGTCTTACCATGGCTCGATTAAGGATGTAACAAGATGTGTTTACCGCTTCTACCCAAAAGGTTCGTGCTAATTGATTCTCGACCAGAAGCGTACGAGCCATCTCCACCAAGGTTCTATTTTTTTCTCTCCACAACTCCATTTTGCTCGGGAGTTCTCGGGGAGGAAAACAGGTGGTCTATACCTTGGTTCCTGCAAAATTCGGAGAAGGAATTATTGTCAATTCTCCCCCGTGATCAGTGCGGATGGAGCAGATTTTATTGACATTCCCATGCTCAATTTTGTTGAATAATTCTTCAAAAACACTTAATGCTTCATTCTTGTGAGCCAGGAATTTTACCCAAGTGAACCTAGAGAAGTCATCCACAATGACAAACCATAACGCTTGCCATTGAGACTGAGTGTTCTCGTAGGTCCAAATAGGTCCATGTGCAAGAGTTCATAAGCTTTGGAAGAACTTACCGGTGCCTTTGATTTGAAGGATTTCCGGGTTTGTTTTCCCTGTGCACATGCATCACAGAAATTTTCATTCTTGTTAAAGGAAATTTCAGGAAGACCACTTACCAACTTAAGCCTCATGATCTTGTGCAATACATTGTAACTAGCATGACCGAGCCTACGATGCCACAATGTAAGCTCGTCCTGTTTGTTTGCTACAAGACACAAATTGTTATTTTCTGGATCATCTAAGTCAACCATGTAGATGTTGTTCATTCTTTTTTCAGAAAATTTTAGGCTTCCTATTTTCTTATCAAGAATTTGACATGAATTGGATTCAAAAACAATTTTATGTCCTTTATCACACAATTGACTTATGTTAAACAAATTGTGATGAAGGCCATCAACTAGTAGCACATTGTCTATAGAGTTAGAGGCAAACTTACCAACTTTACCTGAGCCAATTATCTGACCTTTGTTGTTACCTCCAAAGATCACTTGACCTCCGTCTTTTTCCACAAGCAAACTGAATTTAGCTTTGTCGCCCGTCATATGCCTCGAGCAGCCACTGTCCAGGTACCATTTGTTTTGATTGTGGTCTGCTAGGCATTCCTGCATGGTGGATCAAGCAAGAGGTTTTGGTACCCAAATTACTTTGGGTCCCATCAATCATTCATGCCAAATAACAAGTGCTTAGGAATCCAAACTTGTTTGATTTTCATTTGATTTGGTTTATTCCAGCATTGTTTTTCATTATGTCCAATCTTTTTACAGATTTTGCATGATGATGATTTAGGAACAACATTGGGTTTGACATTTTTAGAAGCATCCATAGGCATCTTACCCTTTTGTTCCCTTGTAAGTCTAGCTTTGGGAACTTGCTGTTTGTCTTGTGGGCAGCCCTGTTTAGTGCTTGTAGCAAATTCCTCATGTTGACTAGGAACAAATTTGGTGACTTTAGGTTCCTGTTTTTTACCCTTGTGTTGATTTTTCCTTTTCTTTGAAGGGTTTGGTTTGCTAGACCTTGGGGTTGGATCAATGAAATCAGTCATCAGATTTTTGCCAATTATCTTTGGCTTTGGATTTTGAAATCCAATCCATGTCTTGCAACAAAAACATTTGAACCTAAGATTGCATCCAGGTTCTGTTTGCTTTTTACAAAACTTGATAAATCTTTTGATTTGCCTTTTAGTTCCGTTTTAGCTTTTTCAAATTTCTCTTTCAGATTAGCATGCTCACCTTTAAGAATTTCAAGAGAGTTTATTAGATCATCTCTTTCCTTTTGAACTTCTTGATACTTAAGTTTCATGCTATCCAATTCATCACTGTGGGTTTGTTCATCAATTTTCATCAAATCAATTACCTTGTTCAGAGACTCAATTTCTTCATTGTTGTTTGATTCCCTCTGATTCTTGAACGTGAATTTATCTTTCTTCAATTTTTTCTTAAGCTCGGGGCATTCTCCTCTCATGTGCCCCTGCTTCTTGCACTCATAACAAACCACATCAGATTTTTTGTTAGGTGAATCAAATCTGTTGGTACCCTTTTGGAACGGTTTTGAGTTTCCTGAACCTCTTTTCTTGAATTTGAGGAACTTCTTAAATTGTCTAGTGAGCATGGCCATCTCGTCATTCTCACTATCACTAGAGGATTCAGACTCAATACTTTCCTGTTGAGTACTCTTTTTGGAATCTGAAGAGACTTTCTTGGAAGCTTTCAAAGCAATGGACTTCCTTGGGTTCTCTTCAGCTTCCTTCCTTTTCACATTCAATTCATAGGTCATGAGAGAACCAATCAATTCATCCACCTTCATGGTTGAAAGATTCTTGGAATCCTCAATGACAGTGACTTTGGTGTTCCATGAGGATGGAAGAGACCGAAGTATCTTCCTCACCAAATCACTCTCTGAGTATTCATTTTTAAGACCTTTTAGTCCATTTATCAGAACCATGAATCTAGCAAACATGTCAGATATTGTCTCATCATGATTCATATTAAACATTTCATATTCTGAGACTAGCATGCTTACCTTAGATTCTCTCACCTCAGACGTACCTTCATATATTAACTCGAGCTTGTCCCACATCTCCTTAGCTGAGGTGCATGTGGAGACCCTCGAGTATTCCTTTGAATGGACCGCGCACTGCATCATGTTGAGGGTGCTCCAGTTGAGAGTCCCTTGGCAATCTGGTCTTTAGTCCATGTATCTTTGTCTTGAGGCAATTCATATGGTCCTGTTCTGACTATCTTCCACAATTCAAAGTTTTGTGCACGTAGAAACACCTGCATGCGGTTTTTCCAATAGGGATAGTCAGTGCCATCAAGGAAGGGTGGCCTAGTGACTGAATGTCCCTCGGCCATATACCCCTTACTAGAATCCATAAGATCAAGGATCTCCTGATCGTAAGATCAAATAGATGTGACAGTAAACGGAGAAACCTCGCTCTGATACCAATTGAAGTGTTGCGGAATTCCCTATATGGTAATCTAGAAGGGGGGTTGAATAGATTACTGCCTATTAAGAACACTTGTTGCCTTCTTTTCGATAAGATACAAATTACTAGAAGTTATGGCAAGGACTAAACTTAGTGTAGATGTGTGTGATTCGATGATAGATATCAAACAGATGATTAGACGTGTGTATATGCGCTGTGCCTACCAAACATCTAACGTAGAAACATTCAAACCACGAGACACAACGATTTACGTGGTTCGGAATACACAACTCGTGTATCCTACATCCACGGCCACACACACACGCAAATAATCTGCTTATGAGCTAGTTCAAGAACTACAACTCACACACACACACGTGTTCTCTGATGTGTAACCACGATCAGAACAACACACACACGTGTATCAAGCACAAGGACTACTTGAAACACACCACACACACACAAGTATGGATAAAAGTGAAACAGTGAAGAGTTTGAGAGTTGAGGATCAAATCCAATTGAAAACTCTTCTGATGAACGTCTGGGTAGACTTCAAGCTTCGTCTTGATGATCAGAAGTTGATGGAGAGGCTTGAATCGACGACGTTCAGACTTCACAGCTGCACGGAAGACTTCTCTTGTTGAATATGGGCAGCAGGTAGAAACAGAGCAGCAGGGCAAGACTTTTCTTGAGAGGCTTTTAGGGTTCTTGCTTGGAGGCTGCTTGTGTACGTGAATAGCTTCAAAAGATTGCTTATATATTGGTGTTTACATATGGAGATACGTGGTACATGGAAACACCAAGTTTGGTAACATCCAAACTTTCCGTATTTGAAGCAACAGGTCGGCTGTCGACAGGTCTTCAGGCTGCTGTCGACAGGTCTTGACAGTTTGTCATTTGACAAAAGTTTGGAAGTTCAGGTTTGGCTCTGACTGAGTACATCTGTCGACAGGTCTTTTGGTGCTGTCGACAGGTACTTGGTTTTACAGAAACCTGAAGTGTCTGACTGTGTAATTCTGTCGACAGGTGTCTGGCTGCTGTCGACAGGGCTTGTCTTCCAGAGTCTGTTGAGTGCTGACTGTGTGTATCTGTCGACAGGGTCCTTGGTGTTGTCGACAGGTACACTGTCTTTTGACATTTATTGACCTTTTTCTACATGTTGTTGGTACATGTCTTGAGTAGTGTGTCTCCTACATTATTGAACATAGTTAGTGAGACATTATAGTCATTTATAACCAAACATTATACCAACATATTGTGACAAGTCATATGTATCAAGATCTTATGCAATTTTAAACTCAATTCACATTGTTCACTTGTTTACTTTGTTCATCGTTGATCATCAACAAAAACATGTTGTATTTATGATTTAGAATGTGAACCCAACAGGACGAACTAAGTACATTGACATTCGTTATCACTACATTTGGGATTTAGTTGCAAAGAAATTAGTGGTTCTTCAGCGCATTTCAACAGGTTATATGTTGGCAAATCCACTAACTAAACAAATCCCGAGAGAGGCATTTGTAACCCATATTAGAACTATGAGATTGTGTAAACTGTAATGTACACAATTATTCATTGATAATTAATTTATTATGTTTTCCTTCCTTATGTGTGTCTATGGTTGGAATACTTTACACATCAATAAAAGTGTCACTAGGCTCTAAATGGACCCCCTCACACGGGTCATTTGCCATGGCGCTAAGAAAGCGAGCAAGATGAGACAATTTATATCTATGGCGCTATGAGAGCGAGCAAGATAAATTTATATCAATGGCGCTATAAGAGCAAGCAAGATATATTTTTTTTATTGTGCCTTAAATTGAATTAAGATGAGATCCCTCTGGATCGATCATGTAACGGCCCTGGATATTTATGCCCAATAAGGCTCCATATCCAAGTCCGCCTCCCGCGATCGGACCGAAGTCTCCTAAGGATATGCGCACAAGTGCCTAGTAGGAATATAAAAGACAACAATAACAGTATAAGACATAAGAAAGTACATGTGCTCATATTTGTATACAACAATGTACAATTGTCCCATTACATCATTACATGTCTAATAAAAGAGTACAACTACCTAGGGCATACCTCGAGGGAGCAAAGCTCACACACAGACACAACTAACTCTACTGCTGGTGGTACAAGTCTTCTACAATGCCTCCGTAAGCCACATAAAGCCGGCTAACACCTGAAAAGAGCTGTAAGGGAGTGAGCCTCAACACGTCACTGGCTCAGTAGGGACCTCCCAAAAACAACAACTAAACACTGAAGAGACCTCAACCACAAAGAGTCTCACTGGCAACACCGATAGCCAAATCACAACATGATCACACAAGGCATGATTAAACAACAATTATAAATAAGCCTACCAGCTAATTCAATCCTCGAAAAGTAAGGGGAAACAGCAGGACTAGCTCGGCATTACTATTATACATAAGCCTACCAGCTAATTCAATCCTCAAAAAGTAAGGGGAAATAGCAGGACTAGCTTGGCATTACTAGTCCGCCCGACAGCTAAAACGCCTCGACCATAAGCCTCACCAGCAGACCACTACCTAGGCTACCAGTCTTACAGGCAAACCATTGCCTAAGCCGTAAGCCTCACAAGAAGGCTACTCACACAGGGTAATGGGACTGGCATCAACCTGCCAATCCCCACATACCAAAACCATAATCGGAAGCTTACCCTAAACAGGGTAAGACACAACGCGTGGCTGGTACACAACGTACCACAACACAAGCTACCCACGAAGGGTACAGGTACCTACTACCATGAGGTACCACTACAGAACCACAACCACTAATGTGCCAGCACCAGGGCACACCCCAATGGGTAAAACCTCAGCTAGCGAGTCACTACAAAGAGGCCACAACCGGTGGCAAAACACGAGTCGGAACGGAACGATGCCACCACACGGAAAGGGACTACTAGTTCATGACACCAGTATCCAACCCGGACAACAGCACAAGAACCACCTCTTAGTCTTGCAGTCATGGATGAAAGGTCCAACTGTCGCTCCACAGCCACAAGCCAAAGAACAGTGGAGACCAACTAACACCACACCTGCAGACCACACAGTTGCAGGCCCATGTCTGACACCTTTAGGGACTTCGGCCCGAGCTCCTTAAAGTGAGGCACTGGAAACACAGGACTAGTTGGGGACCAGTGACGTTTACTGGTGTCCATTCCCCAACCACGAGCACGCTACAAGTGACTACACACCCACAAACACAAGTTGTTGCCCCCTGTCGTCTTCCCCTCAGCCAAACATACAACTCAAGCACAAGAGTGAGGATGTCTAGGAAGACGACTCAGACCTCTGTGGTAAACACCGTACCGGGACAGCCCCGAGCACAACACTCGTGTCTGGCTCACCAAGGAACTTGGGGTACCCGACTGAAGAGGTATTCCGGAATAGGCGCCGGACAACCAGACTCAGCAACACACAAACCACGATATACATACTTATACAACCTTTATTTGTAAACCATAGTATACAAGTGTTAGGATTAGCTCGTCACCGGTCACACCATGTGACCCTCAAGCCATCCTACACCGATATATACATGAACCACAATATCATACATTAACCTTGCCTGTCATTGGTCGTCTCATGACCTCTACGGCAATACCAAACCACAATAACACTTTAATCGCTTAACTAATCACAATAACATAACATGAATCACACAATTCACTAACTAATCACATAACAACTCTTAACCCGACACAGGCTTTACTAACATTAACCACCTTAGATAATCTTTAAAAGACAGCAAAGACCAGGGCTAGGTCTACATAGGACCCTCACTGCCCAAGCACACAACTCACCCCTCGGAGGCTAAAATGCGACGGACACAGGCATCGCCTTTCAAATCGCGACGACCTGTCCAGACGCAATTCAAACACTAACGCGACAAGGCCCAGTGTCGCAATAGCCCGATACATCGCCTTTAAGCCAAACCTGACAGTCGGAGTTCAAATCGTGATGACGCGATGCGTCGCGATATCACAAGTCGGTTAACACACGGATAAACGTGACGACCCTCATGGTCGTGTTTACACCAATCGGAACAGCTCATCAATCGGAAACAGAAATGCGACGACTCATTGCGTCACGTTCATACCATGAACGCGACGGTTAAGCCCATCGCGTTTCAAATGCAACTGTGGAGTCAGCTGCATGGCTGAACCCCGCCTTCTCCACAGAAGAACCAACACATAAGCGATACAAACTCAAAGCTAAGACATTAAACATGATATTCTCAATATAAGAAACCACCCACACATGCCTCCACCCTTTTAAACCATTCAACACAAAGTAACACAAGTAGGAAGTCTCCCTACCAACTGAACGAGTCTGAAGAACACAAAGAACTCCTAGCCGCCGGTGTGTCCACGCTCCGGACGCCATCCCCACGTCACGTGGAATCTACACCGCACGAGCCGCCAGGAAGTCGAATCGTCGGAAAACCCTCAGCAACCTCCCCCCTTCGCCTGGACAGAGCTTCCTCTGCTCTGTCTTGGCGAAACAAAGCATTTAAGTCACATTCGAAATCGCTATGTAGCCAGACGTCACGTTTAAGAGTAAAACACGATGACCCTGACCGTTGCCAATTGAAACCCGACGCACCACGTGTCACAGAGGCGGTTCTATGAATCGCAATGTAGTAAGCCATCGCGTTTCAAAATGTGATGACATGTCCCGTTGCGTTCACAACTAGCGAATCTGTGGGCTAAATGGGCTGAGAACTAAGGCCCGCAATGCCCACACAATGCACAGAAACCTTGGCTAAGGCCCAATGACCACCTCTTGGTCATGGGCACCACTCCAAAACCATTAAACTCAGATCTGAAAAGATCGTGTCACTATAGATCACAGGGTATGAGAATCAAATCTGTGAAGCCTTATTAAGACGGTTGTGAGTTTTGTGATAAGACGTTATGGACTCAGGTTAGCCGCAGTGGGAGTGGCTAGACTTAGAACCGTACGGTGTTTTCATTACGTTATATGTGACATACCCATAATGATGGAAGAACATCGTAGCATGTGTCCCATACGACATGTGCGTAAGATGACTGCTTAAGAGAATGATGAATGGGATCTCTGCTTCATCATTGTGTGTGCTCTTGGATCATAATTTATTGATCCATATGTACCCTTAGGACTTGAGATCTATGTCATGAAAAGGAAGCTTGATGTCACTACTTTTGCATGCTCCTTAGGTCTATGGTTGATACAGTCCAGCGAGACATGACTAGGAAAGCAGTCAAGACTAATTGATATGACATAAGAACTCAAGAAAGACATCTAAATATTGCACCATGTTTTGTGGCTCATACCTCAAAGGGCTCTGTCGATTTAGTGGCGATAAAATCATGAGTACAAAAACATTCAAGTTTTGACGTCCCTTGTTTTTAAAGAGATCTAGGATGTCAAAGCTGGTGAATATTGAAGATATCTAGGGTACTACGGGATTTCTTTAGAGCATTGTGATATGTTAGTTTTGGTGATAACTTAATAGGTCACTACTCATATGTAGTATTGACTCTCGTAAGGTCGCTCACTCCATTCGCCATATGAAAGATTGGGAAGCAAGTCTTTAGAGATGAATTGCTCTTAGTAATCAACTGACAATTTTATTATGCCCTCTGTGGGCAAGTGGGACATGTTAACCGATGGTAACTACCATCGGTGGTTGCCCACACAGGGCAACCAAAGGCCTTTGGGATGGAGACAAACCGCATGGGCGGTTGTCTCCTGAGTCTTATGGACTCTTTAAATCTCTCCCATGCCTATCCCATGAGAGGGTTGGTTCCTACTCTTGGTGTTCACCCTGCGCAAGTCTCTTTCTCTCTCTTATGTTAGACTTCTCACAAGAGCATCACCATCGCATTCCTTAGGTGTTTGGATTGAGGAAACAACGAAGAAGACTCTTATAGCTTTCTTCTCGATCCTATGAGTTTCCCAAACGCCAGAACAGTGATAAACAATTACTAGACTATAAAGATAGTCGAATGGGTCAGAAATCCCCAATAGCCCCTTAGAGGTTCCCAACAAGCCAAAATCTTCTGGCGTCCATGAAATGAAAATTTTGCAAGGGAAGAGAGTGATGAACTCAATCATCTCCCCCATCCAATTTTAGAAGAAAGCTTCCCCTAGTCTATTTTTTAAGCAGACGCCCGATTCCACTGAAAATAGGTTATTTTAATCATGTTGATGTCTCCAAGGAAGTAACAAACATGTTGATAATCATAGTTGGAATTATTTGTCCTACTCTTCTTTATGGTAAACACTACACTTATGGGGATGAATGAGAAAATATCTTTGTGCAGATTTTGTTTCTCCTCGATCAAGTGGTAACATAATTTTTAGCTTTGATGCAGCCCTTTTTTCTAGGTGGAGGGGGATATGGTTCATACACGACACACACAATAAGGGAAACAAAAGTGATAGTACAAAAGTCTGAAAGATAGTTTCCAAGGACTTATCAATGATAATCATAGAACATATAGGATACTGGAAAGCTAGAAGAGTATAATTCAAAAACTTGGGTCATATCATCAACTGTGTACAAAATGCATTGCTTAAGATATACTTAAATTTACAAACTAAACAGATCAAAGGACAAGCAAATGCAGAAACAAAACAATAAAGATGCCAATAACAACCAAAAAGGATAATCAACACAAAAGTAATTATAAAGCAATTTTGCAAACTATGCAACAATTGGTATGCATGGAATCAAAAGAAAAACCTTAATATAGAATGAAATTCTAAAAATATTGTTTGCCAATCAATGTTTCTTTAAAGCATACCACATGCAAAAAAATGTTCTCAGAATTAATGCAACAACCTGAGCTTTTGTGAATTCCACTGACACAGATGAAAAGAGAATAAATAAACTTTGGTTAAGTAGATTTCAATTAACATGGTAAAAGTTTAGATGGTCAATCAAATAGGAAATATACCAAATGATTGCTCAACACATTCTGAGGGGACACTCCAAAAACTCAAAAAAGAGTTGAGAATAGAACAATTCAACCCACTTCTCACAGTAAAAGCAACCTGCATTGAACAAGAATATAAACTTTTCTAGTAATCAAACCACAAGTTGTATGTGTTATCCTTTGTGAGATATTTACAATCTCTATTCCCCTCAAAGCTACCATCATTTACAACTGTAGAGGCTATTTTTAGTCTTCTAGGCCTATAGGCCCATTATTGTTCATCGAGAAGGCTAGGCTCTGGTCATCAAGCCACGTGTCCTCGGGTTCAACCACTGGCTTCCGAACACGTTCTGGCCGCCAGGCGCCTAAGGGCACCAAAGTATGGTTTCCGGACGCCTCACAGCCTGTTCGAGCAGGATGTGGTCTACTGGGCAGACTACGTGCCTCCTGCTCGAACCTCCTGCAACCGATCACTTAAGGCACCGAACACCGAGCAGCACTATCGAGCACCGGGCACAGCGCAGCCTGGGCTGAGCAAGGCTTTGCGCGACGCCCCTTGGCCTGCGGCCCTGAGCGACCCTTCGCCTACCAACGACAGTTAATACGACGGGGTAGCAAGCAGCTCATGGTTAAGGGTATTAACGATGGAGAATCCCAACGGGCGCCTCAAGCGGACAACTCCCCATCTAGGGACTCCAACCGACGCGTCCCTTCGATCATCATTGAAGAAGATTGTGTCCGGACCCTTCATCTCCCTTGTCTATTAAAGGGACATGTAATCCTCATGCAATGGTACGGGACCTTCCCCACACACACTCGCCCACGCGAGAACACACACCAGAGAACCTTTCATTTTCGTCTCCTTTGCAGTCCGACCTGACTTAGGCATCAGAGGGTTCCCTCTGATTCTTAAACCGCCCCCCCCCCCCCCCCCTGATCCTCTCTAGGTTTTACAGGCCCTCGTCCGCACCAGCGACAGTCACTTCCCTCTATCTTAAGTGGAGGCCCATTCGGCCCAAGACTGAACAGAAAACTACGTCCACATTTTTGGCGTCGTCTGTGGGAACGACAACTGCCATGGCTCGCAGACGATCCTCTCACCAGAACCCCGATAGTAGGGCAACGCGGTCTTGCCAGTCATGTGCAGACTCGTGCGACCAAGTCCCTCTTGGCGGCGGTAACACAGCCCCCGCTGGAGCAGTTACCAATGGTCCAGTGGCTGACGCCCCGGCATCGGCCCAGGAGGTAACCGAGCTCCGGGTGTAGTTGCAGAACCTGATGGGGGTTTGTCAGGGACTTAAGGCTCAACTGGAAAGGCAGCCAGCCCCGACGATCCCCCCGCCCCTAGAACAGCAGGCGGAGTCATCCCGATGATGACCCTCCATCCCGACGGCGCAGCAGGAACAACGAGAGGAGTCAGCCCGACACTAGCGAAGAGCTCCGTCAGCCCGTCGAACACCGGAACAGCGGGAGACCTCGCCCCGCCGGTCTGCTGTGGCTCCTCCTCCTCCATGCTACGTCGTCGGTGCCAACTCCCATGGGTCCAGGCGCGAAGGCTCTACACACTCCGACCAGGAGTTAGCCATACATCTTCGCCGCGTCGTCGACCTTGAGCATCGCATAGACGCGATGGTTTAGAGGGCAGAAGGCAAAGCTCCAGAAGACGATGACATGGACTTTCGCTCCCCGTTCGCGGTGAAGATCCTGGAGGCCCAGGTCTCCCCAAAGCTGCCCCTACCTTCCATTGCACCCACTACGGCACCTCTGACCTGGCGGACCACATCCACAGTTTCGAGTCGCATATGGTGTTCCACGGAGCATCAGACGTGGCCAAGTACGTCAGGCTTTTCCGGCCATGCTAAGGAGACCGCGCGGGCATGGTTTGAAACCCTCCCCGCAGGCTCCATTTCATCCTTCCCTAGTTGAAGAAATCCTTCTAGGACAACTTCCTGGGTGGAAGATCGCAGCCGCGCATAGGCGCCTCCCTTCTGTCTGTTCGGAAGAAGAAGGGCGAAGCACTCTGGGACTATGTCAAGCAATTCCAGACTGAGGTGCTCTACATCCCACGCCTGGACGTCCCCCTAGCCACCAGTGCCCTCATCCAGGGCACTCGCGATGGCTTCCTCCAGAGGACGCTTGCGGTGCAGCAGCCGTCCACTCTCACCGAGCTCCTCTCTACCGCCCACGCCACGCCGCGTGTGAAGAGAGCCTGGATGCCAGCCGAGCTGAGCAGGGTGAGCCCACAGAGAAGAAGAGACCTTCCGACAATGATTCCGACCGAGAACGGAAGAAAGGTCGGCGCAATGGAGACTCACCGCACCGACCACGTCCCTTCACCGACTACACCCCCCTCACGGTGGCCCCCGAACAGATCCCGGCCGAGATCCGACATGAACAGTATGTTCGGTGGCCGCCGAGGATGCGCTCTGACCCTCGCAGGTGTGATCAAGATAAATACTATCGCTTTCACCGTGACCACGGCCACGACACCTCCGAATTCCGCCAACTTAAGGATGAGATCGAATCCTTGATCAAGCGTGGCTACCTTGGACGGTACGTGCACCGCAATGAAGAATGCCGAAGACGCCGAGAACAACCCCCAAGTAGCCTATCAACAATGAGCCAAATGGGCAGGAGATCAATGTCATCGTGTGAGGTTTCGGCGCGGGCAGAGAGAGCGGCCAAAGCCAACATGACTATGCTCGGAGGGTGCACCAGGTCGAACGGCTCCCGGCGCCAATACCAAGCCCTTATCCCAGTCCAGCACAGGCATGATCTGAGGAGGCCATAACCTTCTCGGATGATGATCTTGTAGGAGTTTCAACTCCACACACTAATGCGTTGGTCATCTTGGCTACCATCAATCACTGTACTATGTGTCGCATACTGGTAGATAATGGAAGTGCCCCCCGACGTGTTAGCTTACGACTACTTCTTATTAATGGGCTTGAAAGCCGACCGCCTCTCCCTAGTAGAATCGCCTCTGTTCGGCTTCTTTGGGGTCTCGTGCATCCAATGGGATGGTATGTCTCCCCGTAACCCTAGGAACAACACCAAAGAGAGTGACCAAGATGGTGGATTTTCTAGTGATCCGAAGCATGCCAGGGTACAACGCTATCCTTGGCAGAGGCCTGATCGGCCACATATAAGCTGTACCCTCATCCTTACATCAGAAGATGAAGTTCTCCACTCCACACGACGTTGGAGAGGTGCTCGACAGCCAACGCGAGTCTCGACGGTGCAATGTTCTCTCCCTACAAGACAAACAGTCTGTTGAAGATCCAGTGGTCCCGCCTCCGCCAACCAGCGAACCCTCCACTAGCCGAGGAACGCCTGCCAAAGATCTGCTTCCAGTACGGGTAGATGATGACCCGAGCATGTCCTTTATATTGGCGCACTTCTTCCAGAAGCCGAACAGCAACGTTACAAGGATTTTCTGCTCACTAACTTGGATGTGTTCGCATGGTCGGACGATGAGCTGCCCAGTATCCCTCTGGAGGTGATGACTCACCATCTCAATCTGGATCCGAGGGTACCACCCGTCCATCAGAGATGCCGACCCGTTAACCGAGAACGACAGATCGTGATCTACGATCACGTCGTCAAAAGCTGAACAATTAGACTTCTACGAGAAGCCCAATACTCGAGGTGGATTTTCAACGTGGTCCTCGTACGCAAAGCCAATGGCAAATGGTGTGTCTGCGTGGACTACAAGGATCTCAACAAGGCGATGCCCAAGGATAACTTCCTCCTGCCGCACATCGACTAGCTGGTGGATGCCACCTTCGGGCAAGAGCTTTCAAGCTTCCTAGATGCCTACTCTGATTATCACCAGATCAACATGCATCCCACAGACTAGGACGCCACGATGTTTGTAACCGCCCTCGACCTCTATTGTTTCACCAGAATGCCGTTTGGTCTAAAGAACGCAGGCGCAACCTACCAGCGACTGGTCAACAAGATGTTCGAGCAGTAGATCGGGTGCAATATGGAGATCCACGTCGACGATATGCTGGTCAAGACGTGCCTAAGTGCTGACCATATCACCGACCTGGAAGAAACCTTTGCCACCTTGCGAAGGTACAATATGAAGCTCAATCCAGCCAAGTGCACTTTCGGAGTACGCTCGGGAAGTTCCTCGGCTTCCTTGTGTCCAACTGAGGAATAGAGACCAACCCCGAGAAGATCCAAGCCATTCTGAAGATGAGCAGTCTGAAGACTCTATGCGACATCCAGCAGCTCACTGGATGCCTCGCAGCCTTAAATCGCTTCATGTCCCGAGCAGTCAAAAGAAGTTTCTATTTCTTCAAGTTACTGCTAGTCCCCAAAGGTGCCTCACCGCAAGGGGGGCAAGTACGGTGGACCAAGGACTGCGAAGCAGCCTTCACTGAGCTGAAGGCGTACCTCGCTGCCCCTCCGATTCTCTCAAAGTCGGTGCTCGGAGAATAACTGTTCGTGTACCTTTCGGTCACCGAACACTCCATCAGCACGGTGCTGATCAGAGAGGAGGCGACAGTGCAGCACCCTGTCTATTACATGAGTAGGTGCTCCAAGAAGTTGATAGAAGATATCCTCGAGCCGAGAAGCTCGCTCTGGCACTCGTCACAGCTGCTCGGAAGCTCTGGCCTTATTTTCAGCCCCATTCGATCACGGTACTGACCGACCAGCTGTTGAAGCTCATTCTACAAAACCCAGAGGCTTTCGGAAGGCTCATCAAATGGGCCATCGAGCTCGGAGAATTCGACATCAGCTTCCAACCAAGAACGACTATTAAGGCGCAGGCGCTAGTGGACTTCATGGCGGAATGCACCCTTCCGATTGAGAAGGACCCTCCACTGCAGACGAGCCTCCATGGGAGCTCTATGTCGATGGGTCCTCTTGCATCACAGGAAGCGGCGCAGGGCTGGTCCTTACCTCCCCGGAAGGTTTGGAGTTCCAGTACGCCCTCAGGTTCCGCTTTGTTACCTCCAACAATACAGCCGAATACGAAGCACTCATGTCCGGCATATGAATGGCAAAGCACCTTCGAGCGCTTCGACTACGAGCCTTCAGTGACTCCCAACTGGTCGCTAGCCAGGCCAACAGACAGTTCGAGGCAAGGGAACCCTGCATGGCGTAGTACCTTCAACAAGCCAAGCGTTATGCAGAGGGCCTCCTCTACGTCAAAGTAGTGCATGTTCCACGAGAGCAGAACATGCAAGCTGATGCACTCACCAAACTAGCGTCTTCAGGCGACATCACCCCTTCTCGCTCCGTGTTCATTGAAGAGCACATCTCGCTGAGCACCGAGGTGGACGTAGAGGCCATCGAGACCAATCAACCAGCTCCGAGCTGGAAGGATCCACTCTTGGTCTATTTGCTCAGAGGAGAACTCCCTTTT
Source organism: Colocasia esculenta (assembly GCA_014218235.1). NCBI lineage: Eukaryota > Viridiplantae > Streptophyta > Magnoliopsida > Alismatales > Araceae > Colocasia > Colocasia esculenta. The sequence continues at coordinate 180,710,147 of CM024754.1, read as the reverse complement.
GACCAAGCAGAAGCCCGCAAGGTCAGACTGTGCTGCCAGAAGTTCACCATTGTTGAAGGCCAACTGTACCGGAGTTCCCTCTCAAGACCCCTCTTACGGTGCCTCAGCCCTTCCGAGGCCACACTGGCTATAGAGGAGGCACACGAGGGTCTGTGCAAAAGCAACTTAGGTGGGAGAACCCTAGTGTGCAGCATCCTCCGAGTAGGGTTCTGGTGGCCTTCTCTGCAAAAGGACTGCATGTCCTACACAAAGAAGTGCCCAGAGTGCCAGAAGTTCGGACAGCTGATTTGCCAGCCTGCCGAACAGCTACACTCCCTCTTTGAACCACGCCCTTTTGCTTAATGGGGGATAGATATCATGGGACCGTTCCCAGAAGCTCAAGGTCAGAAGAAGTTCCTACTTGTTGCCATCGACTACTTCACCAAGTGGATCGAGACAGAACCTGTTGCTGCCATCACCGACCAAGCAGCATGGAAGTTTGTTTGGAAGGGTATCCTCTGTCGATTTGGCATCCCGAAGGTGATCACTTCTGACAACGGAAAGCAGTTCGATAGCACCTTCTTCAAACAGAAGTGCTCGGAGCTCGGCATTGTAGACACCCATTTCTGGCCCCTAAGTTGAGCCAAATCCCTTGTCATATCATTGATGCCCCACGTTCGCTCATCATCGCCTAGTTGGCTTTCTGATCATGGCATCTTTCTCATTAGTTCATCGCCCTGGTGGGTTCTTCCTGGTCATATCAATCAGTCTTCATCATCATTTTGTAGCTCTTTGAGTTGGGAGTTCAACGCTTCAAGCCGCACGTCAATCTGATAGCTATGCAAGGAGATCAGATACTTTGAATGAGCCATATGCTGAAAGATTGTAAAGGCGATAAGGTCCCTGTCGCGTTCTCATTCAGAAGATGATGTCCTTCATGTCGCATTCTTCCTCACATCGATTTGCCTTCAAGCCTGAATCGATCTCCTTCAGAAGGCGACACCTCGATATGTCGCATTCTCATTTGGTCTTTTAATTCCCTGAAAATTCGCTAGAAAATGCTTAAAGCTTTCCTTCTATGGAAGGCGACGTATCGAAGCGTCGCGATCTGATAGCGACCATGAGGCCGTCGCGTTATGGTTTCCATGCAACGTGGTCTTTCCTAGACAGACTTGGACCCTTGCTATTCATGAATAATCCATCTTTTAGTTGGTCTAGAGGGGTCCAAATCCTTCCAAACTCGGAGAAACCTTCCTTAGGACTTCCTTTCCACATTCTGACTCCCCTTGCATGAGCACACTTGCCCAAAGTCGGACTCCAGCTCATTATTCCTCTCCCAACCTTTTCAGGAATAATCACATATAAAACTCTTCATAGGGCACGGTTTAAAGGAAGGCCGACGTCTGCTTCTTCCTCTCCCAGAGAGCTTCGAGTTCCCAGAAGACCTCTCAGCCTCCAGACGACCAGGAAGTGCCCCCCAGGGCGATTTCTCCTCATCTACGCTTTCTCTCTAATTCTTCTAGACTTTTCTCTTCATACATGCATGTTTAGATCTGTTTACTTCATAGATTTACATTAGAACTCCACACACACCACTTTTAATCACCCAAAGGGTTAAAACCCCACCCCACGTGAGCTCCTCCCAATTATTTCATGTTTACTTGTTGTTTTGGGATAGATTCTACACCAACGAGTTTCTAATAGGTGTTCTGTTCTTTTGATGTTCTTGGCAGGGTTGTAGAAGACAGTAGAAGCACGAGGCTCTTGCCCCTTGGCCAGCTGAGGAGCAGGAAGAAAGAACCCACAGTCTTCATCTTCAGTTGCAAAAGGCGACGAGGATCTCGTCGCGATATAAGGAAGGCGACAGTCGGCACGTCGCGTTCAGAGGACCAGAAGGCGCACCTTCATCGTCGCATTCACAAGACTAGTACTTGTAGACACGCGAATTCGGCTCCACCGCGGGCAAATTTCATGTTGCGCCATAATGCTACAATGGCCCTCTTTTTGTCTCGCAAGAGTGTTTTCCCAATATTTCTGGATCTCACCCATTCTTTCTCGGTGCTTCCCCATGTGGTTCGGTCGCGGATCGACCTGCGCGGTCAGGTCGCGGGGGTCTGGGGGCAGCGCCCCGGCAGGGGTCTCCGGGGGCAGTGCCCCCGGAAGCTAAATTTGGTTAAGGCACAGCTTCATTGATTCGCGTCCATTACAGTGGATGCCTTTTAAACGCGGCGGTCATGGTGGACGCGGTTTAGGTCCTTAATGTGGCGATCAAAGCCAACGCATTTAAGAGCCTTTTCTGTCACATGTTCTAATTGGAAACGCATCCGCCTGACACGATACGATTAAAAGTCAAAAGGCTATAGCCCCGGAAGTCGCTGCACTTGAGAGCCTACGCTCGGCAATCACGAGAAAATCTTGTAATCGCGTCCATGTCAGTGGATGCGATTCAGAAGGTCAAATCCGAGCATTCATGAGCCGATTGCCTCGAAACCATGCAAGTCTGAATCGCGGTGGACCAGGCGGACGCGATTCAAGTCGCGGTGGCCTACCCCACCGCGATTCAGAGATTTGACTGGCAACAATTCCCCGTGCGTATGTCCCATCGGTTTGACTTTCTTAATCGCGGCCTGCCGCCCGGACGCGATTCAATTCATAATCGCGGCTTCCTGTTTGGACGTAATTCAAAGAATCCAGTGCCTATAAATAGCCCCCGAGGATCATTTTTGAGGGGCCCCAATGATAACGGTGAAGCCCTGCTAGATTTCCGTCTCGCCTCCGACTCGAGGAGAAGCATCTCCCCTTCCACTCTGACCCATCCATTCTCGGAGCGCAAAACCGGCGTCCCCTCGTCATCCACGGCGGCGGGAGCTTCTTCCTCGCCTTCGTCCATCCATCCCGGCACCGGCTACCACACCTCCACGCCACCCATTCGGGGAAGTACCCCCCTCCCCTTTCTCTTTTCCTCTATTTTCACCTCCTCCGGGCCCCACGTACCCCTTTTACTTCCTTTTAACACACACACATGCATGCATTTCACACACACCCACATTTTAGGGGTTTAAAAGCCACCACATGGTGAGTTCTCCCCTTCCTTATTTATGTCATTTTATTCATTTTTTTGGAATTGTATACTACACGCCAATGGCTAATCCCCTTTCTTTACTTTTCTTTGTCCTTTTTTTGTCAGGGGTAATCAACGAGGAAATGCCCTCTACCACGGCCGACCATGTTCGTAGAGGAAGAGAGGACCCGCATTCCCCCGCGCAATCTCCCCGCTAAAAAGGTACGCTCGCGATCACTCTTCCACCCCGCACCCTTCGCCGTGCATCTCCCTTCGGCACCCTTGCGTGCCTGGCGATCACGATCTTTTTATTTTATTGTCTTTTTCTCCGTCCACTCCCATCCATCGCACACATTTCGCACACATAAACACTATTCATCCCCCCCCTTCTTTGTGGACTGGAAACGGTATCCACAGTACTCTTCTGCAACTTTCTTCCTTTTGCAAGGTAGTTAGCAGTCCCTTCACATATCATCTTTTTGCAACTACTTTGGTGGCGATCACGGTCTCTTTTCCTTATTTATAATCATCATATTTGTGGAGAAAATCCCATGATTACACCTTTTGATGATCATGGTGGGACCTCTAGTGCCTATCGTGCTTATTACTGTCTTCCCTTACTTGTTTCAGTCCTTCACGTGTGTAGTTATTCTTTAGTTTTCACGTTTTTCCATTTATTTTACTGCTATTTTGAGTTCTGCTACACTGCCTGAGGAGGGGACGTTGAAGTCGTCATGATCTGGAAGGCGACAGGGAGGTCGTCGTGATCAGGTCAGTGCTCTTGATTCCATCTATTTCTGTGTTTTGGGTTTATTTCAAGTACTCCATCCATGATATGAGTTGTTTTGTGCCCAATCCATGTTTTTACAAGTCTATCAGTCCTCCATGCTATAGGGTTGTTTGATTTTTCGTGCATAATTAGGTCCTATCTGATCTCTATCCACTGTGGAGAAGAACACGAGGAGCTTCTTGTCGCGATTCAGGTCACGACAGGTGCATTGTCGCCTTCTGCTTCTGAGAGCAGGTCGGCCTGATTTCTATTTTGTTAGTCTTAGGCTAGATTTTGCATGCACTCCGGTGCACATAGGGCGCATACATACTTCCATACTTTTAGTTTAAGATTGTCCTCCTCGGCGACGCCCACTCTCTCGGCCACATATTCCTTGTGTCCGACTAGAGCACTCGCTTGAGGGCCTCTGTAAGTCCCTGCTGACCGTGGATTCCACACGGGCCGCCGGGCTGGTTGTACCTGTTGCCACCTAGATTTAGGATTCATGCATTGGTAAGCCCGTGAGAAATCCTAGTCAAACCCGAAGTTGGAAGCTTTCTCCCTTTAGGAAACCTTTCTTTTGGGAACTTGCTAAAAGATCAATTCATTAAAAGGCAAACTTGAACCAAATAAAAGAACCATCATCATTGCCAATTGCTTGCTTTGGGTGAGACTTTTTCTCTTTCTTTTGTTTGCATAGGGTTGCTTGTTTAGGAAACTAGGTGTCTATTTAGGTTAAGGTGTCTCTTAAGTCTGGATAGGCTTTCCTTGTTTTGGTGCATCTAAAATTCCCACTTTCCAAATTGGAGTCTTACTTGAACCCATCTATGTAATGAGAATCAGGACGCTGCTTTCTACACCTCCCATGACTATGAGGAATCTCTTCCTCATGACCTCCTTGAGGAGTCGACCCGGCCCTGGGTCGCTACAGTTCATGCCAGTGAGAGCCATCGTCCCGACGACGGTGGCCTGTCACTAAATGTCCGTTCTCCTCACGCAGATGATCAAGCTGCTTAACTCATGCGCCTAATTCCTCAGCTTGATCAGTCTCAAATCCAGGATCTCATGACGGCCCTCAAAGGAAAGGCCACCTCATCGCCCCCACCCAGAGCGGGCGTCTCTTGCCCCATGGCATCTACCTCCGGCCCCCACATTGTCACGGGCCCAGCCGACAACACTTCCATCCGGCCACGGGCCATTTTTCACTCCCTTCGAGTCTGAGCATTACCATCCACGTGAGTCGAGCCCCGGTCTCCACCATATCTCCCTTGCCATCCCACATGTAGTACCCCGAAAAATTCCGTAATTTAAAAATATAGATAAATTGAAATTTTATCTATTAATAAATCAGGCAGTTAAAAGGTACGCATCATTATTGCATGCGTATAAACCCCTATAAAAATTTCATAAAAATAATAGTTATACTTTAAATAATGTTCTCTAATGACCCATCATGAAATTTGGGCACAGAAAAATCGTTTAGACCAAGTTTAAGAATTTACGCGACTTATTATCGTAATTAAGGAATAAGTCAGAGAACCCATTATTTTATGAGCCAATGTGGATTATAAATTAAAATAAACATGTGGGTAGACTTTAAATATATGGGTCGATAGCCCATTATGGTATATGGACCAACGGACAATCTTGGCCCATGAATTAATTCTCTAATAAAAGGATAATTAAAAATCCATTAAGTAAAGTAAGTACATGGTTGTACAATTAAGCTCACACGAGTTATTGGGCAAAGATAAGAGCCCAAATGATGAAGGTTAGAAATATTGTCATGAATAAATTTAATCAAATAAAAATATGAAGTTACTTGAATAAGTGTGATAATATATTTAATAAGAACAAAGAGTGAATAAAAAACTAAACCAATACCCATTAAGTTAAATTAGTAATGGGTTTTTCTAATGGATCTAACATGGATTGTTGGCCCTAATATGAAGAGCCACCATGAGATGGGAGTTATTAAGTAAAATTCGGATTAAATATAGTAATAATTAGAAAAAGGGTTAAGATAAATACTAATGACATATATAAATCCCTAAAAAAAGTCTTAGACTTACCCTAGCTTATTACCCACGAAATTGGATCTCTCCCCAAGCCATTAGTGGATAAATGCTAGAATAGGGAGAGATAAATGTGGAAATTCGGAGTTAATTAATAAATAAATTAAAAAGGGGTAAGATAAATACTAAAAAGGGTTATAAAAATCCTAAAAAGAGTCCTAAGCTTACCCTAACCCCTTGGCCACGAAATTGGCTCTCTTCCAACCCTAATTAGGAGATAAAGGAGAGAAATTAGATGATAAATAAGGGAAATTCGAATTTAAGGAAAGGAAGAGTTTTAGAAGAGTATGACTCTTAAATCAAGCCATACACACCCCAATTCGGCCCTATCACCCATAGATCGTTGCTGGAGCTCTAGGAGACGAGGGGAAAGGCTGAAGAACGAAGGAGAAGGAGAAAGAAGCTTGGACAAAGGGGATTTCATCTCGTTCTTCATCAAACCCTAGGATTTTTTTATCATCAAGCAAGGTAGGCAATCTCTCAAGCTAAATTCGAGTAAAAATTATCCTAAGTAGACCTCATGATCCCTTGCAAACCCTCTAGTTTTTCTCTATTTCGATCTCCCATGAGGGAGAATTAATTCCTTGAATCTCTATCTTATCCATGTACCCGACCCTACATGTTTACTTTTGAACATTGTGTATGCTTGACCCCATGCCATGAGAAAATTCTCATAAACTACATCATGTTAGCTTTCAAACGCCCTTAGTTTCCCTAATTTTCATTATGTATCCATCTCTAATTAATTCATGGAACCTTGACTGCACATGTTTAGGTCACTGAATGTAACCTAATCAAAGCATGCCTAAACCTTGTCTATTTTTGAATTAATTATGCATATTGATAGATCTATGTGTTTACTTTCGTTTAAAACTAGTTTCCTGATATTTGGATCATTTGTGTGAATTTATATTGAATTTACAAGTACCCTATATCAAACAGGATCTGCCTTGAAAAATGGGAAAAAGGGCTAGACCCTTCTGATATCGCGACGGCGCGACTCGTCGTGATATCAGTCGGGTCGTGCCCCGCTGTCACGTCACGTTAAGAACGTGGAGGCCTAAGCCGCCGTGATTTCCACCCCAAACCGGGCCAGACCGGCCGGTTCACCTGACGCGCCCGGCCGCCCCGCTGCGACCTGAATCGCGACGGGCTCCCCCGCCGCGATTTCTAGAGTTCGGCCAGAACCTGATAATTGCATTTATACCCCTATTCTATTTACCATTTAACCCTTGTTTAAGCTAAATCACACACTATTAAGACTATCCTTTACCTGAATGATATTAATTATCTTTAATTAAATACTCCTCAGTAATTAAAAGCCATTTGCACGATTTATCATATTCTCATGATTTTCTTTACACTTACACACACATAACATTAGTGTTTGTCATTTGACCCTATTAATTACTCAATAATGTATCTGGTAATTAAGTGAAATTAATTACCTAATTTCCCTATTATTTAAATGACATATGTCTTCATTTTATTCGCGTGATTTGTACACCATTATTGCGTCTCTCTGCCTTCGAGCACTCAAGGCACGATGGACATTAGTTTTACACACTTTCTCTTGACTTGGACCACCTCTCCATCCGGAATACTCTCGACTGGGCCAGGGACTCCTTGTCAAGGCCTCCGTAAGTCTTCTTGGCTTTGGCGCACATCCTTAGCCGACGAGCTGGTTGTACCCTTAAATCTCGTTACACTTTTAAGGATAGTACGGTCCGTGGCCTTAGTGAGTTCTCTCTTATCTTGTGATCATGCCGGACCATCTAGCCAGTGTTCGTAGCACGGCTAGTGGGTGGTGGTGACTTCTTCTACCAGACTGCCGCCACACGACCTGGTGCTATGTAACTGTTACTATCATGGTTTAATGTTGTTTTACAATTATACCCCTATCTCATCTACTATCCTTATACTCTCATCTATTCACGTTCACTCTACTATCTCGTCTATTCATCTAGTACTCTTTTGAGACTCTTGAGCTATTGTGGCTCCTATTGCTTGTACTATACATGACTGTCTAGCGCCATAATATGGGTCCGGTGACCCTACTGACTCGAATGCATACTGTGCAGGGCACGGAGAGTGTCCAAGGGGCTCCAATCTAGTCCTGGGGGCAGAGAGCCACCCGAAAATACCTGCAGGGGCTATTGACGGTGTTCTGCATTGCACCGGCTCTGACTATCTCTACATTGGCTAGACATCGAACTATTATACTATTAGTCTGAGGAGTTCAGACGTATTGTATCATTTCGGTGCTATTACTGTGCTAGCACTGACTGTTATAATATTAGTCTTAGGAGTTCAGACGTATTGTACTATCGTTAAACAGATATTGTCCTAAAGTGACTATTGACGTACTCTTCTAGTGCACTGTGGTGCAACGTTACACGTTATCTCATTTCGCGCTATCTCGTTATATGGTCATTTTCTTATCATCCTAGTTTTGCAATACTTGGGTGAAATGTATTATCGTTCACTTGTTGTCTTGTACTATTACACTCTTGACTATACTTGATCGTTCTCTCTAGTTAACCTGCTTTACAAGACATTAATCACTTAAAGCATGCTTGTTTACACGAGATATTAAGTCCTACTAAGCGTTATCGCTCCCCCTTCGTTATTTGATATTGTGTTTTCAGGTAAGTCAGGTGATGACCTTACACACATCAACAGGAATGGTCTGGAGTGATGAGCGTCCTGGAGTCATAGCGATGGATTATCCCCAGTACCCTAGAGTTAGTTTAGTTAGTTGCTTAGTTATCATTTCCAAATGTAATGATGCTATTGAGCCCTGTGTTTTGGCTCTGAATTAGTGGTTGTAATAGTTTAGATGAATTATCAATAAAATGATGAATTTATTGCAATTATTGTTAATTAGTTGCTCTGATATTACGAATGTATGCGCAATTTACGTTACCATACACGTTGTTCATGCCTCCCCGATTTATTCCGCTGCTAATTGGCGGGGCATGACACCACAGCTTGAGCCGCATGCCAGGCCAGCATCTCGTGCCTCCTCCTTGTACGCTCAACCCTCCGCCGCTCCCGACATGATGTCCGAGTGGGCGTCCATTAAGAAGGAACTCCAAGAGCTGCGAAGGCAAGTCGACCCTAGGCAGCACCATGATGTTCACATGCCTAACTTCAATGGTCTGTGGGTCCCATCTCCATCTGAACTTCCTAAGTACCGTAAGTACAATGGCTCTGGCAACCCATACATTCATATCAAGGATTTCATCTATGAGTCTGCACCCTATCAGCATGAATGCCGCTTGATGGCGTATCTGTTCCGTCGGTCACTAGACAGGCCTACACTAGACTGGTTCTATTCTTTGCTACCCGAGGATGCAGAGGACTTTGCCACAATGAAAGGGAAGTTCCTTGAACAATTCCAAGATAGGGTCGGGCCAGAATACTCTCTTAAAGATCTCATGGCAGAAAAGATGAAGTTAGACGAAGATTTTGCCACATATGCCGACAGATGGAGACAGATGGCCACACGAGTCCCAGGGTACCTTCCAGAGGGAGAGAAGGTCAAGATCATCATTGCCAATGCAACCCCTGCCTATAAGAATATCCTAGCCATGAATGATATCACCACCATGCATCAACTCTACAGTCGGGCCCGATTCATCCAAACCCAACTCAAAGACTCCCCCATACATTCCATGTTCGAACCCCAAAAGTCCCGCTTCCAAAGAAAACCTCAGGGGCCAGTGACCGAGGGTGTCCAAGTTAACGAGTAGGTGAGTGCATTCAACCCTGTCGGCTAGAACAACAACCGTCAACCTTACACTGCCCAAGGTCAAAACCGCACCAATCCCCCATAAGGCCAGCAGCCCTAATATAACCAAGTACCACCTCCCGATGGCTCCCAACAAAGGCGTCCCCTAGGTCCAAGGAGAACTCAATACCCGCCACTTCCTGAAACACTTTTCGACATCTTCTTGGCCCTGATCTCCACAGATGCCATCAAACTCCCTCCGGAAAGGCCATTGAACCTGAGTGTGGACCAAACAAGGTATTGCATGTTCCATCGGTAGCCAGGTCACACTATTGAGCAGTGCTTCACGTTCAAAGATCTGGTATATGATCTCCATGAGCAAAACAGGCTGGACTGGACAGCTCTTCGAAGAGTAATCGAAGATATCAAAGAAGGTAGAGGCAGCAACCAGCAAAGGCAGCAGGGCCAACCACCCCTCAACAACAACAGCAACAATAGCTGTTGCAGGACCTAGGGATTGTCCATAACCCACTCCCAAACCACTCGTCAGCTCCCAATCCACCACCACCACCAGCCTAGGTGAATCCTATCATCCATCACCCCCCTCCTCAAGTGAACTGGACGTATGATGATGAATCCGATGTTCAGCAGATGATGGCCATTAACCACCAGTATCCTCAACAACCCCAAATAATACAACCAGCCAACATGGCTCCCCAGTCAGTCCCTCCTTTAGTTTCCCAGGCCAACGCTATCATACTGCCCATCGGCTCAACACCCCCACCAGTCGCTATGCCCTCCATTATCCTACCACCTACCACATCCTCGCTCCGCCTGTCTCCACGCTACCACCACCCATCATAACCACTCCCAGACCCATCATCTTGTTGGCCCTTTTGGTACGGCAGCAAGCTAACCTAGAGGGGGGTGAATAGGTTTTTCTCTGAAATCTGAAATAGAATCTTAAACACAGAAATAACACTGAATGTTTGGTTAGTTTAGTGTGATAAAGAGTAGCAGTGCGGAAGCAAATAAACAATCACACAAATAACACAGAGATTTATCCTGGTTCGGCCCTTCCCACATGGAAGTCCTACGTCCAGTCCCCAAGCAACTTCTTGGGATTTCACTAACCAAGGGTACAGTCCCCCTTAAGACACTACAACACCCAGCACCCCAGCTGGTCTTCTTCTCTTTCCCGGGCAAGAAGGCAACCCACTTCTCTTACAGGTAAAGAAGCCAACCTCCTGGTACAAACCCCAGTGCGGTTCTGCTAGACACTGACCCCTAGCTAGGTTAACTACTGTATACAGTCCTACAGCCGGACACAGATCTTCCTTAGAAAGATCAAACTGAGAAGCTTTACAAGATTAACACTTGTGCAAAGCTCACAGTCACAAACTCTCCCCAGATATGCAATGAGCTCGGAGAGAAAACAGAAGAGAGAAAGGAAGGCTCGAATGCTTGAAAGCTTGGAAGCTTGAGAGCTTGAAATGCTTTGAATGCTTCTTCTTGGCTCAGGCTCTTTCTCTCTTTCTTGAGTGTGTGTGGAGTTGAGGTGTTTCTCACAGTTGTACACTCCTACAAATATTCAAGAAAAGGCTGTTTTGTTCTTCAGCAGGCTCCTTCTTTTATATGAGCATTTTGAATGGATCCGTTGAAGAGATCCGTTGGAGTTCTAGCCGTTGCTCATCTCCTCTTCATTTGTCTTATCAGACTCTGATGGTCTTCGATGTCTGTGAGCATAGAAGAGAGTGTTAGCATAAAAGAGTGTTTATGATAAACGATGCATGGTACTGTGCTTCTGCTAACATACTGAAAATAGAGGTCATATCTTTTTGACAAGACTCTGAAATATGCATGCAGCTTTTTGTCAGAAGATATTTGACTTTTCATTTAAGCGCCAAGCATATTTGAAATATAAGGCAATCGGTGTTTGAACAGAATCCATGAAGAAATCGTTATGAGCATGACTTATGAAATCGTTATGTGAAGAGTCGTTGCTCATTTATAAACAAATCAATGTGATCATTTATGAAATCGTTATGCAAGCAAATCGATGTGAGGGCAAATCGTTGTACTCACTTATCAAATCGTTATGAGAGCGAAATCGATGTGAACAAATCGTTGTGAGAGCAAGTCGTTGCGCTCACTTATAGAATCGTTATGAGATCGAAATCGATGTGAACAAATCGTTGTGAGAGCAAGTCGTTGCGCTCACTTATAGAATCGTTATGAGATCGATTTCTTACGAAATCAATGCGCTTAAAGAGGAAATCGTTATGGTCACTTATCAAATCGTTATGGCATCGACTTCTTAACAAATCGTTGCGCTTAATACTTTGGCACTTTAAACAGAATCGATGTATATTGATTAAACATCGATTTTATCATTTTAGTGCGCCATATATTGCATCAATGAAAGACTTAGCATTTTGCTATGGATTGATGCGACACAAATGAAACAAAAATATCATTATGTTATCATCATAAGTTTTGTTATCACCAAAATACAAGGACAGCCATAGAGTGGTTCAACACATCTTGCCACCACCTGGGCTGGATCAACCCTCCGCCGCCACCCTATCCTCCAACAGATAAACCGCCACCCAACCAACCACCCTACGGAGTGGATGAGTCTTTCGTCGCCCGTATCCACCCATCTCCACGACCTCCACCAGCTAAAGCAATCCCCAACAGGTCCTGCAACCACCCTAGCAACAGCCTCAACAGCAACCACAGGATGAGGGGGTGATTAAGCCACTACCTGGTACACATTATGATATCCTCAAGCATCTTGATCATGTGCCAGCTAAAATCTCCATACTGGAATTGATAAAGAGATCCAAGGAGCACCAAGAAGCATTGAGGAACTTTCTGCAAAGGGTAGTGGTAAATGAGGAAATGCTTGTCGATAAACTGCCAAGTGCACTAGCCATGGTAACTCGTGGGCCGACTATCACATTTGCTGAGAATGAACTAGCACCCCCAGAAGCCAGGAGGCTCCCACTCTATGTTACCCTAGTCATCAATCATGTGGCAGTAAGGGCAGCACTGGTCGACACTGGGGCGTCAATAAATGTCTGCCCACTGAGCACTCTGAGGGCATGTGATGTGTCAGAAGGGTTGTTGAGACCAACGCCAACCACCATAGCCACATATGACAACTCCAGAAGATCCTGCCATGACATGGTGACTGTACAAGCTGAACTGGGGCCGCTAACCGTCACTGTCGACGTTTATGTCCTTGATATCAACCCCATGTTCAAAGCCATCCTGGGGCGCCCATGGTTAGAAGCACTGGGGGTCGTACCATCCACTGCACACCAATGTCTTAAGTTTCCTTTCCAAGGACATGTGATCAAAGTCAAAAGCATAGCCACTACCCACAGTCGATGCCATCAATGACACTCTACTCCAGCTGTACGGCCCGCCAACAAGCCTGTTGTCTCGGTGCTGGACATTAACTACCCTTGGGCTTACTCATTCCACTCCAAACAAGGGCCAGTCCTGAACAAGTCAACGCAGTCAAGAGGAAGGAGCCACTAAACACCAAGGGTTGGCAGATCATGATGAAGCTAGGCTACGAAGAAGGAAAAAGGCCTAGGGGCAGAATTGCAGGGCATTACCAAGCCTATCCCAGACATCGTGATGAAAATCTGATGGGGACTTGGCTACAGGCAGAAGTCCAAGCCATGGTCATCTAGCACGTCCACCCTCAAGGCCGATCGCGAACCACTCACATGGACACTATGGTGTCACTTTACTAGAGGCCCTACTCAACCAGGGTACAACATTGTGGTGGTCGAAGCAGAACTGTCACAACATGATGTACATGGAAGAATTTCTCTAGACACATGGCCCCTATGCCCACATACACGGCACTGGAAACATTCCGTCCACAGAAAGAAGGAAGACAGGAGACCCAGAGGCTGAATGGTATCATTGGATCGACATGGAGGACCTCTCTATAGCCTTCAGTCGTCTATTCTGGGAAGAGAAGAGAACATGGCCGCCAGCCGCAGCCAAATTGCTTGATCCACCCACATCCATCACATCCAAAAGGCAGCTAATGAGTGAAACCACAGACGTGGGAGAGCCAGACATTCCCTACGAAGAAGGGAAGACGGTGGATGAGCTATGGAGGGGTATGTGCCTGGCCATCCATCCATCACTCCTGTGCTCCCTCCTTCCAAGCCTTGTCCCTTCATCCCCTCCCTTACTCATCTCCCCAACTCCTGACAGTTGCGCACAGCATCCTCACTCCTGACCTCCCACCTTCAGTCCTCTCTGCTTTGCAATCTGATCTGAGCGACCATGAGATCACTCTCTCGTGCTGCATGCTCTCCACTGATCTCCAAAAAAAATGACAATCTTCAAATGCATATTGAGGTCGAGGAGCCGGCGTACCTCCTTCACCCTCCTGATCAGGGGCACCCCTCAACTGGGGCTTCCCCTCCTGCTCCTTCATTAGGAGCCATCCTCTTCGAGGACCCCATGTCCTCCCCTAGTCCTGTAGAGTCATCTAGTCAGAAAGAGTCGTCTAGGGTAGAGAGTCTAGTCTTAGCTTAGGTGAGTCTAGGGTAGAGATCTAGCTCGGCGATGTCAAGTATTGTTGCTATAGAGGAGTTCACAAAGGATGTGTTGGTGTTAAGAAGAGATTGAGCAGGATGGGGTGTTCGTAGACGACGGGTTTGGCGTCTATGAGATCATGAATGATGAGACCCAATCGATGAAGAGGATGGCAAAGTAGATGACACTGCTGAGATGTACGCTAGTGGGTAAGGAGATTTGATGAACCTACAACGGCAGTGAATGAACTACTAAGGAAGTCATCTTGGAACAGAAGAAGATCCCAAGATAGTGATTATTTCAGCTAACCTCCCTCCTGATGAAGAAGAGGAACTAGTGCAAATTCTGAGGGAGTACAAGGACACTTTTCCCTAGTCGTATGAGGACATGCCTGGCCTAGACCCCTCATTAGTGGAGCACCGACTTGTGTTAAAAGAAGGGCAAAGGCCATAAAGCAAAACTTAGAAGGTTCCACCCACTTATGGCCTGAAGATGAAGGATGAAGTAGACAAACTCCACAAAGCTAGATTCATCAGGGTAGTGCTTTATCCGAATTGGGTGGCAAATATAGTCCAGGTCATGAAGAGGATGGAAAGGTCAGAATCTATATCAACTTCCGGGACTTAAATAGGGCATGTCCAAAGGATGACTTCCCGCTTCCTCACATTGATGTGCTGATTGATAACACCGCTGGGTATGAAACCCTCTCATTCATAGATGGATATTCAGGCTATAACCAAATCCGTCTAGCTCCTGAGGATCAAGAGAAAACATCCTTCACCATGCCCTGGGGAACATACTGTTACGTAGTCATGCCATTTGGGTTAAAGAATGCTGGGGCTACCTATC
Organism: Colocasia esculenta; assembly: GCA_014218235.1. Classification (NCBI taxonomy): domain Eukaryota; kingdom Viridiplantae; phylum Streptophyta; class Magnoliopsida; order Alismatales; family Araceae; genus Colocasia; species Colocasia esculenta. The sequence goes on along the minus strand of CM024754.1, from coordinate 180,695,109 downwards.
AAGGGCAATGATGGCTATCTTCCATGATATGATGCATGTCTATGTAGAAGTGTACGTGGATGATATTTTGGTGAAGTCAAGAACCAGGAGAGAACACCCCGAGATCCTCGCCAAGGTGTTGCAAAGAATAAGGGAGTACAAATTGAGAATGAATCCGAAGAAGTGTGTGTTCGAGGTATCATCAGGAAAGTTTCTAGGATTCATTGTTAGTAAGCGGGGAATTGAGATCGATCCAAAAAAGGCCAAGGCCATCGCAGAAATGCCGCCTCTGAAGAATATCTCACAACTAAGGGGTTTGATTAGGCATCTGCAGTTTATTAGAAGATTCATGTCACAAGCATTCACAAAGATGCCACCCATTCTATGATCTCTTGAAAGGAGGGGCAAAGTTCGAATGGAATGACAAGTGCCAAGAAGCCTTCGACGATTTGAAGAGGTATCTCATGAATCCCCCAGTTTTGCAATCTCCTGTACCCGGGAAACCACTAATCATATTTTTTTAATTGATATGACAAAGGAGTAAAACTCCGATGTCATTATCGGTTTGTTAGATTTTATATATAGCTGAAAGCATAAAGAAAGAAGGGGGTACATCTATCACGGGGGCGCTAGCTAAAGACACCCTACGCAGAGGGGTCTAAAGTACGTGACGCATCCGTCCAAGCAAACCAGAAAACAACGGGGAAAAGAACATTATGCATCAGTCCAAGAAGTCTTCATATTCCCCGTCGGAGTCTATGGTTAGAACAGTGGTGCTGCGAGTTCGGCCTGCCCAGGCTTGTGCAGTGTTAGTAGGTCGGCACCCTCCATCTCGGTGCCAGTCTCGAGGCCGGCATGCTTCCCTAGGTGAATCTGGGAAAGAAGGGCATTGAAGACTCCGATATCTCTCAGTCATTGAGGACTCCCTAGGTGTTGTCCTTGCACAACACGATGAATCTGGGAAAGAAAGGGCAGCATACTATCTTTCTAGGCTATTCAACACCGCAGAATCCAGTACACCACCGCGGACAAAACTTGTGCTGCGCTCATGTGGGTTGTCCAAAAACTCAAGCATTACTTTCTTGCCCACGAGGACAAGCTGATCTCGAGGATGGATCCACTCAGATACCTCTTAGAAAAACCTATCCTCTCTGATCGGCTTGCACGCTGGCAGAGCTTCCTCTCCTAATTTGACATCCCTTTTGTGGTCCAAAAGGCCATCAAAGGGTATGCCATTGCCGAGCACCTTGCCCATCTGCCACTCCCTCATAGAGATTCCATCTGATAGGATTTCTCGACGAAGATCTCTCAGTCATCTCCAGAGATCCCTTCTGGTCCCTTCATTTTGATGGTGCGCTCAACTCTCAGGGACGAGGCATTGGAGCAGTGCTGCTCACCCCGGAGGGTATTACCATCCCCATCGCTTTTCAGCTCACCTTCTCCGCCACTAACAACATGTCTGAGTATGAAGCTCTCCTCGCTGGTCTTAAGCATGCTTATATCTTGGGTGCATCCTACCTTAGAATCATAGGAGACTCTCAACTTGTTCTGTGGCAGGTGCTTTCAACTTACCGCACTAGTGACCCAAAGCTTAAACCATATCAAGATCTGGTCACGTTGTTGGCAAGGTAGTTCTGCAAGCTTATCTATGTCCACACTCCTCGCTCACAAAATATCCTGGCTGACATCTTGGTGTCACTAGCTTCATCTCTATCCTTCCCTCTAAGTCGCCGGACCGAGACAATTTTCGTCCAATGGCTCGATGTTCCATCTCCCCAAGTTCCATGGTTCAAGAACCTTAGGACAACCTTAGAAGAGAGGACTAGGAAGAGAGAAGTGCAACAAGTCATGCTAGCTAAGCTTGAGGAAATCTTAGATGAAGAGGAATTGCCATGGTATTTTGAGATTGAGCAATACTGTAAGGATGGGTCGTATGCCGAAGGGGCAAATGCGGAGGATCGCAAGGCCATAAGAAGAGCCGCCTTAAGGTACACAATCGTCGGAGAAGTTCTGTACAGGCGGGTGTAGATACCGTTTTCGGCCCACAAAGAGGGGGGAATATGAATAGTGGCTACATGGGTGTGTGATATGGAGTGGAAAAGCGGGAAATGACGGAAAATAAAAAGATTGTGATCACCAGGCACGCGAGGGTGCCGAATGGGGATGCACGCAGAGGGTGCGAGATGGAGGAGTGATCGCGAGCGTACCTTTTTAGCGGGGAGATTGCGCGGGGGATGATGTGGGTCTCTCTTCCTCTATGAACACGGTCGGCCGCGGTAGAGGGAGTTTCCTCATTGATTACCCTGACAAAAAAAGGAGACGAAAAATGAAAAGGGGATTAGCCACGGGCGTGTAGTATACAATTCTAAAAAATGCAATAAAAGAATAAACGACAAGAGGAGCGACTTACCGGATGGTGGCTTTTAAACCTCTAAATTAGGTGTGTGTGTGTGTGTGTGTGTATGCATGCATGTGTGTGTATGAAAGAAGTAAAAGGGGTGTGTGGGGCCCAGAGGAGAGAAAAACATAAAGAGCCACGTGGGGCCCAGAGAAAGTGAAAATGCAAATAGAAAAGGGGGGGTGCTTCCCCAAAACGGATGGCGTGTCGGCGCCGCAGCGTTTCCAGTGGGACGGACGGAGGAAGATGAGGAAGAAGCTTCCGCATTGCTCCGCTCCGGTACACGTGGAAGAAGGAGACGATGGCACCGGACTCCGGGGAAGGAGGACGGATCGGCGAGGAATGGCTCGGAGTCAAGGTAGGAATTCGGCAGAGCTTCGCCACTTTTGGAATCCCCCATGAAACAATACCCTTGGGGGTCTATTTATAGGCAACAGATTCTTGAATCGCATCCAAACAGGAAGCCGCAATTAAGATTAAAAAGCATCCGGGCGGTAAGCCACGATTTAGAAGTCAAATTGATGGGACATGCACACGGGGAATCGTTGCACTGTCATGTCTCTGAATCGCGTCGGGGCAGGACGCCGCGACTTAAATCGCATCCGCCTCATCCGCCCGCGATTCAGACTTGCATGGTTTCGAGGCAATCAGCTCATAAATGCGTTGTCTACTGGCGTGAGATTTTGATTTGACTTTCTAAATCGCGTTCACTGACAAGGACACGATTCAAGGATTTTGTCATGATTACATGACGTCGCAACCTTAGGTGCGACGACTTCGTGGCGTAGCCTTTTTTGACTTTTAATCGCATCGTATCAGGCGATGAGTTTCGGATTAAAACACGTGACAGAAAAGGCTCTTAAATGTGTTGGCTTTGACTGCCGCATAAAGAACCTAAACCGCGTCCACCATGACTGTCGCAGTTAAAAGGGCGTCCACTGTAGTGCACCGAGAAAGAAAGGGGTGAGACCCAGAAATATTGAAAAAAAAACACTCTTACAAGGCAAAAAGAGGGTCATCGTGGCGTTACGGTGCAATATGAAATTTACCCGCGGTGGAGCCAAATTTGCATGTCTACAGCGGGCTCTTAATGGAGTTCTCCTAAGATGTCTCAATGATGACGAAGCTTGGAAAGTGGTAGAAGGGGCCCATGATAGTGAATGCAGAGGGCATGTCAACAGTCAGATGCTTTCTAAGAAGATCATTAGGCAGGTGTGTCAAATGTCATCTACGTCCATAGGAGTGTCAAATGTCAACTCCATGCGGATAAAATTCATGCTCCTTCATCCTCACTTCATCCACTCTCCACACCTTGGCCATTCTCCATGTGGGCTTTTGATATTGTTGGCCCCCTTGGTGATCCTAATGCTCAAACCAAACAAAAATCATTCATCCTCACAGCAACTGAGTATTACACCAAGTGGGCAGAAGCAGAAGCGTTCACAGAAATCAGAGCATCCACAGTATGTTGCTTTATCATGAAGAATATTATCTCACGGTTCGGAGTGACAAGCAGCATCATCACAGACAACGGGCCACAATTCATCTCACAAGAACTTCAAGACCTCTGTAAGAAATACAACATCACTCTGCATCATTCATCTTCATATTACCCACAAGGCAACGGCCAAGCTGAAGCAACTAATAAAACCCTTCTTAAAATCTTGAAGAAAAGTTGTGAATCACACAAATTCGCCGATTGGCCAGAAAAGCTAATAGAGGCTCTATGGGCCTATCGTACCTCTATCCATACTCCCACGGGACAAACCCCGTATGCTCTCACTTATGGGATGGAGGCGGTAGTTCCATATGAGATCTTGATCCCTTCACTAAGAGTCCAATTGGATAAGGAGCTTAATCTTGATGAACGTCGAGAGGCATTGCTAGTCCAATTGGAACTCTTAGATGAAAGGCGACTTATGGTAGCCGATCATGTACTCTCATATCAAAGGCGAATCTCAAGGTCTTTTGAAAAGAAGGTAATTGAGCAAAAATTCCAAGAGGGTGATATGGTCTTGAAACGCACTTTTATCAAACCTGGAGGTCCAAGGTCTAAATTGCAACCAAATTGGGAAGGTCTGTACGTTATGAAAGGGGTGTATCCAGGAAACGACTACCGTCTAACCAATGCTGAGGGCATAGAATTGTCACATCTGTGGAATGGGTTGTACCTCAAAAGATTCTACCCCTAGGTCTTTAGGTGTGAGGCCACAACACTTAGATTAGGGATAACCCCGTGTTAAGAGTCTGAAGTCCTTTCCCAAATCATCAAGGGTTTCCCTAAGTTAGGACCCACACACACACGGGAAGCCCGGGCGACTGCACTTAGTAGGTATCGTAGCTATAAAGGCCCTACTTTAGCGATGCGACAGTCATCCTCTCCCAAATCGGTCGAAGTGTAGGGGCAAGGGTCGTAAGGGCGAGGCTATCAACCTTAGGCATACCCTGATGAGAGGAAGTCTCAAACAGGGACGGTCAAATAACAAAAGCAAAGGAACAAAAAGCAAAAGAAAGGATAGAAAAATACATGATAGAATAGGGCCATGGCAAAGAGTGGCAAAGTCCCCGCGGGACGCTCATGAGCCCGGTCGTACGCACACCCCAGATAGTGCAAATCCATAAGAAAGACCACAAAGTCCCTACGCAACAGACCTAATCTTTGAAGGGTATGCTGCGGGAAGAAGCCGAACCCAACGTCCTTAAACCTACATTAGACTTTCCTTAAATAGTCTTCTATTTCCCTCTATAAAATCGGGACATTTCTTAGGTATGGCCTAAGTAGCTGCACTATCAACTAAGGGTAGCCGCCCATGGCATGTCACCTCTAAATGCATGTCCTATCCTAGTAAGGTCCTTGGCGAGAAGGTGAGGTGATCAAGACTCCAAACTAGCAGTTTGAACTGATCTATGTGTTGTGGCCCAAAAGGGCAAGTACCTTCCGTCTCGTGCGTCTTATTTTAGGAAGGGCTAACGTCGGCTTTAGACGTCTTTCAAAGACTCAAAAAATCAAATATTTCAAAACTCCAAAAAATCAAATATTTCAAAACTCCAAAAAAATCAATATTTCAAAACTCCAAAAAATCAAATATTTCAAAACTCTAAAAAAATCAAGTACTTTAAAACTCCAAAAAATCAAATATTTCAAAACTCCAAAATTTCAAATATTTCAAAACTCAAAAAAAAAAAAACAAATATTTCAAAACTCTAAAAAAATCAAATATTTCAAAACTCCAAAAATGTTTTCAAAATCCCAAAGAACACTTTACTCATTCATTCATTCATGTCATTTATTTATGTCTTTTCGCCTATTTAATAAGGCTTAGCCCCTTCACAATTTATCAAGATTGGTCACTCATCATATTTAAAGCAAGGGGCTATGTCGAAGAACGGATCTAACTTGTCTTCATGATTTTTCTAAGTGTGCAGGTCACAGAATAAGAAAGAAAGCGGTACTTCCATCTTACTCGTCACTGTCACACAAACTCTGAATTTGGCCTCCAGACCCTTACTTATAGGCATCTAACACTCCTATTCATGGTGGGAGAAGGTTTAGAAAGCTTAAAAAGGAGTTAGAACCAGACTAGGAGGCTTTAGGAGTCCAAGTAGGAGCCAGACATAGAGCACTCGGGTGGCCAATTCCCCTCTGGACACAAAAAACTGAGGTCGCGACGTATCGACACGTCACCACCTGGTCGCGACAATCATCCTGTCGTGTTCTGCTTGAGGTAGCGACAGCAATATCGTCGCGCGTTCCATGTTTCAACATCTGTTGCCTGATTCCTTTGCATTGTTGTGATTCTTATTGCCAATTTAATGTGTTTGCACTTATGCTTTAAATCCTTCAATTGTTTTGATGCAAATTGAGTATTATCTTGTTCTTTATTGTTTACTTTATCTTGAAAATCCATAAAAATCCATAAAAATCAGAAAAATGCAAAAAATCATAAAAATCAAAAACGGCTCGTCAAGTGAGTTCATGTAAGAATTTCTAACCTTAATCTCTGCATTACTATATGGTATCTACTCTATTATATCATCTCAAGGACCGGCTGGTTCTCAGTGTGTTTTAGGATCTGAGTTCCCCTTCACCAAAAACAAGGATGATCTAAGTGCGCACTGTTAATCGTTGGACAGGCCGTTAGATGGTATGGCTTGGGGATGATGGATTCTATCGCATGCCGGGGATGCGAAGTGTCTTGACCCTTGCTCATTTTGTCTAGCAATATTATCCTTGAGTATTTGTTATTTTCTCCTTTTCTTTGCATTTCATTTTATGATTTCTTTCTTCTTTTAGCCCAACATGCATCATTTAGGATCTTTGAGCTTCATGCTTCATGATTAGTCAAAGCTAGCTTCACAATGATGTTTCAACCAAATCTTTATTTCTCAAACAAGGAATTTCATTCCATTCCGAATTTGAAAGTTCTCTTCGAGCTAGTTGCTTGGTCCAATTTGCCAGTATGGTTCCTATTTAGGATTCCTCTCATCCCCATTCATTATATCAGTCATCCTTTCCCCATTGATCCGCTCATTAGCCGTGAATCGCTCGAAGGCCAGAGTCTAATCGACCCGCCGGGATAGCACCTATCCTCTAATGAACGAAACCTACAAGCCTAAGATGGCCAGGGTACCTCTTCATGAAGAGGTTGATCATTCTTTTCTTTTGATCTTTTCGTCCCAGATTTGGAACCATCCATGCACTCTGTTCCAGCCATGTTCGAAGATCGTCGAAGAATTCTCGCTGCTTATTCGTTCAAAATGGGTGTCTCTTTACCTTGATGCCCGCTTTTCATCTCATTCCACTTCATTCCACTACATCGTCATTTCATGCCATCTCCGCTTCACTATCGCTCCACTCCCTTGTAAAGCAGGCATCAAGGAGGGGCAATCTGTAGACACCCATTTCTGGCCCCTAAGTTGAGCCAAATCCGTCATATCATTGACGCACCACATTGGCTCATCATCGCCTAGTTGGCTTTCTCCGATCATGGCATCTTTCTCATAGTTCATCGACCTGGTGGGTTCTTCCTGGTCATATCAATCAGTCTTCTTCATGTTGCCCAGCTAGCTAGCCCAGAGGGGGGGTGAATGGGTTATTAAAGAAACTGATCTTTGATATCTGTTTACTAAACAAAATTACACAACAACTTAAATGAAGGTTAGAGTTAGAGGAAATGAGATAGCAATCACACAAAATACAACACAAGATAGTAGGATTTTTATCCTGGTTCGGAACTCCTTCCACAGGAGACCTACGTCCAGTCCCTGAGCAATACCTCAGGATTTCACTAATCAAGGGTACAGTCCCCCTTACGGACACTACACACCCAGCTCAGCTGTCTTCCTTCACACCCGAAGGGAACAACACCCGGATACCACCAGGTCTTCCTTCACACCAGAAGGGAACAACACCCTGGATACCACCAGGTCTTCCTTCACACCAGAAGGGAACACACTCTGGATACCACCAGGTCTTCCTTCACACCCGAAGGGAACGCCACAAAGAGAGGTTTGTAAGACAAGCCCCTAGATCAAACTGCAACAAGCAATGATCTGAAGGACCTAGCACTGAGAGCAAAGAATCTAAATCTAGGCTCACTCTCAGAACTACACAAGCTCTCTTCAAATGATCTTTCACTAGCTAGTAGAGAGCAAGAGAGCAAAAGCTAAGAGGAATGAAGTTTTCTGCTCTAAACTTTCTTCAGAAGAATTTGAAGTTTTTCTTGAACGTTGTCTTTTTCTTCTGTTCTTCTGACTTGTTATATATATATATCTTCAATTTGAAATTTAGACGATAAAGAGTCCGTGTCTCTCTTTTGAGTAGTCGTTAGACTGAATGCATCTGGAGTCTTGGGAGCTTCTTGTCAACAGTTTTTGATTACTTGAGCACGCACAAGAGAAGATCTTAAGATATCTGATGGCTTCTATTTGTTTAACGTTGTACCATGAAGCTAGATCAGAGGTCTGCACAGATGCCAATCTAAATAGCAGACAGATAAGCTGTCTCTAATGTCAGTCAACGTCAGTAGCAATAGTCATGAAAATAGTAATGCCAAAAGACTTAAGTCTAAAAGACGTTATCAGAGTAGGCACGATACAGGATGATATGGTCTGCATGCATGCAAAGATATGTTCAGATCTCATAATGCAAAAGCGTCAGAGAGATGTCTATGTGTACTTGACTGGTCAATGCTTAAGATGAATAGATATCAATATATGAAAACGGTGACTGTATGATTTATGAAATCGTTATGAGTCATAGCAAATCGTTATGAGCGCACAAGTCGTTATAGAGAGTAAATCGTTACAACAAGCAAGTTGTTGCGAGTTCTAATGAAATTGTTCTGATAACTTATGAAGTCGTTACGAGAACTAAAGAAATCGTTACGGCTACCAAGTCGTTACGAGTTTCAAAGAAATCGTTACGAGAACTAAAGAAATCGTACGGCTAGCAAGTCGTTATGAGTTCTAAAGAAATCGTTACGAGAACTAAAGAAATCGTTACGGCTAGTAAGTCGTTACGATTTCAAAGAAATCGTTACGAGAACTAAAGAAATCGTTATGGCTAGCAAGTCGTTATGAGTTCTAAAGAAATCATTACGAGAACTAAAGAAATCGTTACGGCTAGCAAGTCGTTATGAGTTCTAAAGAAATCGTTACGAGAACTAAAGAAATCGTTACGGCTAGTAAGTCGTTATGAGTTTCAAAGAAATCGTTACGAGAACTAAGAAATCGTTACGCTAGAGTCGTTATGAGTTCTAAAGAAATCGTTACGAGAACTAAAGAAATCGTTACGGCTAGTAAGTCGTTACGAGTTTCAAAGAATCGTTACGAGAACTAAAGAAATCGTTACGGCTAGCAAGTCGTTATGAGTTCTAAAGAAATCGTTACGGCTAGCAAATCGTTATGATTTTATAAAGAAATCAATGCACAAATCCTTATGAATCAATTAGGAAATCGATGTGCAAATCGATGTGAAGTTCCTAAAGGAATTGTTATGAAATCACTAGGGAAATCGTTATGAAAACAAATCGTTACAAAGTCTAAAGAAATCGTTATGGTATCGATTGTTTGCAATTTGGTCAGAAAGGAAATCGATCATAATACTTATAAATTGAGAGTCTTACCTGATGTCTTGACTTTCTTTTGCTTTTATTTCCTGTCATCAAGACTCAAGTAATTCATTAGTATGTTTTGTTAATCATCAAATTAATATATAATAAATGAATTATTTTATATGGAGAAAGTTAAGTCACCAATCTCCCCCTTTTTGATGATGACAAAATATACTAACAACATAATGAAACAATCTGTCTTTCAGAGTTGCATTAGTTTCTCCCCCTTTTTGTCAATAAGCAAAAAGATAGTCTATGAGACAAAGAAGAGAGAAAGCTTTGTATTAATTAGAGAAAGATAATACATAGGAGACAAAAGGGAGGCATGTGGGGAAATAACAGTCCATGCCATGATCTCCATATCTTCAAAGACTGGCGAAAAACACCAGGAGCAACTGAGAAGGAAGAACCCATGGCTGGAGAGATCCTCTAAGTGTAAAGCTGCCGCTGCCGCTGCTCTTCCAGGAATTCTTCATACTGATCTAGGTCCAAGATGAATCTGAAGTAGGTGCTCTTTCCAAAGCTGGCACGATGGAGAAATCTATCCAGAGAGATTGGATAGAAAATCTTCTGATCAAGCAGATCCTGCTTCAGAGCATAGAAGGCAGTATATCTGGCTGCCCCCTGAACATAGATCTCTTGAATTGGATTTCTGGAGTTCAGATCCATGAAGGCTTCGGCTGAGAGAGTGGGCTTATCTTGACGAACCAAGGAACTGTTGATGGCCTGTAACTGAAGATGAGGTTCCTTGTAGAGTGTTTCCCATATGGGGGAGTAGCCTTTCACATTCAGAAATGAGTGGAGCCAAAACTTGAGAGGAAATGCGGCCAGAGTGGTATTCTCTGAAGAAAACCGCAAAAAGGAGGGCATTCTATTCTGCTTAGCTGACATTCTGCCCATGCTTAGCAAACATGTCAAAGGCATGGGCCTGCATCTGAGTCAAACACTAGGGAGTGTAGCTTGGCAGAAGGACTGGAGAGTCAACTTTGAGATCGGCAAAGTCCACTGTGGGGGGGAGATTTACTGGACGTTCTGATCTCAGCATCACTAAGGCTGAATGAAATGGGTAGAACTGTACTTCAGGCAGCTTGTTCAATAGCAAAAATCACTGTACAGCTGAAAATTCTTGGCAATTCTGATCTCTTTCAAATGAAGGGTCCCCACGAGTTCTTATGCTGAATAATGAACCTCAGAAAGAGTGATGGTGGGTGAGCTCGATGGTAAGAGATTCTGCCCTGGCAGTCAAATATTTGTTGTATTGAGCTTTGTTGCCCTTGACATTGGCCCACTGATCTTCAGTCTTGAACTCAGTGCCCTCAAAGATTTTGGGTTTTTGAGGGTGGGACAGCTGGGTAGAGGAAGAACAATGTTTAGATGCTCAGAGAGGTTGAGGAAAGGAATACCATAGATTGTGGAGAGGATGCACTTTTGAACATTTCCTTATAGAGGGATCTTCTCTGAGGTTGTTCGAGGGTAAGAGAGTACCAAAGAGGAGGAAATAATGGTGAGGAGGGGATGCTGACAGAGGATGATTGTTTCCTCTTTTTCTTGGCAGGACTGGGAGGATCAGTCCTGTGGATATGAGTGGCAGTGGAGGAATGGTGATAAGGGAATTTCTCTCAAAATCATCCGCAGATTTGTGTCAAAGACACCAAGTAGTGAAGGTTTTTTCGGAATGAAAGTGACAGAGGAAGGAGGAGAGGAGGATAGAAGAGGTGTTTGGGATTGAAGGTGTAGACGGGTGAACTGGAGTGGTTTGAGTGAGAGGGAAGAAGGTGAGAATGATGATGGAGCTGAGGTGTGAGAAGGAGTGGGAGAGAAAGAAGGTTGAGATGATGATGAGCTGAGGTGTGAGAAGGAGTGGGAGAGAAAGAAGGTTGAGATGAAATGAGAGAGAGAAGAAGGTTGGGTGCGAGAGGACAAGAGTGGAGCTTGGTGGGCTGGAGGGGTTTGAAGGAGATTAGAAGGTGAGAGAGGGTTGGATAGTTGCAAGAGTAGAAGTGTCAGGGGCCTGGGTAGCTCAATGGGCTCTTTCCTTTTGCATGACCCTCTCTGACAATTGCAGATGGCCCAGATGGCCCTGATGCTGGCACAGATGCTCCAGATGACCCTGACTCTTAAGCAGGTGGCCCTGTTGCCGAGGACAGCTGTAGGTCTGCTCCGAGTGGCAGAAGGAGACAGTCCAGCACTTGTCCTTGAAAGCACAGATAACATCGATTTCATGTCTGCCATTTCTTGTTGAACCATTTCATAGCATTTCTGACTGAGGATAGTTCAGAAGTAGTTGAAGCTTGGCTTGCAATTATTCCTTGGACACTAGACTGCACTGCTGACAGAATCTCTCCCTGAGCCTTCAACAATCCAAAACAGGTTTCAGATTGACTTTCCTGTGGCTCTTCTGAGTTTTCTGTGAACTATCCTCTTGCCTTTCCTCTGAGGTGCTGGTTCTTCAATAGACTGCTACCCTGAGCAGGAGCTTCCTCTTCAACTTCCATTTGCTCCCCCTGAGCAGGAGCTTCCTCTTCAACTGGATCTATTGAAGCATAGACTGCTCCACAGGAATTGATTCTTCAATGTGGCCTTCTGCCACAGCTTCTTCCATTTCAATTTCACCAGACTGTGAGTCGATTCGTGTGGTGAGAGCTGATTCAACTAATTCCTAAGAATTGAGCCAATTATTGAGGTAGGTGTATCACTGGCTTTATCTGCCACTCCTCCTCAACTACAGAAGTTGTAAGAGATTCTGGCTGAAATGCTGGTGCTACTGCCTGCTGCTTGCTGACTGAGCTGCTTGCTGCTCTGCTACCTGACTCTTCTGCTTGCTGCTGCTCTGCTGGTGCTACTGCTGCTGCTCTGCTGCTGACTGAGCTACTTGCTGCTCTGCTACTGACTCTTCTGCTTGCTGCTGCTCTGCTGGTGCTACTGATTGCTGATCTGCTGATGGTGTTACTACTGTCATTTCCTGAACATCAGGAATTTCTACATCACAATTATGACCTCTCCCTCGGCCACAGTGGTCTTAGACCATACACCTTCAATTACAGAGAAACCACTTTTCTTGAGATTTCTGGACCTTATACATTGGCCCATCTTCTCCACAACTGCCCCAGATAATATATTCCAAAGTGTTTGAAAATCTTTGTAAGTAGATGAGCATAGGGCAATGAGACATTTAACTTACTTTTTTGTATCCCATATTTGATCTCTGGCAATTTCATCCTTTCCACATGACTTGCGCCATATTAATCTCCTTTTGTTGAATCGCCCAAAACCTCATATCAGAATCTGCCCTAGTGCACGTGAGAAGGTGGCACTGCGAGGAACCAAATTTGACAGATAATGAAATGAAGAAGACGGTTGTATGCATTCATCTGATTAATATCCAATTTTCCGTCTCTGCCTAAACCCTAGACCTATATGCCAAGGCCTTTTGCTTCATCGTTCCTTGCGTGAACCCCACTGAATCCAGACGTCTTCACTCCAACAACATGTGCAACAACTCATGATTGACTTAATTTGGATTCCCTTTACCGATGATACAAGGGACCCATCTGCCTCTGACCTTAAGCACACATAAAATGCTTTCACCAGGTCGGATAGCTTACCTCGGTGAAAGTGGCAATTTCCATCCACTGCATCCTTCTCAGAGTTTCCTGCTATACTTCCCATGCCATTCTTCTCGAGATTTGGAACATCCACTGCCTTGTTTCCGCATACCTTTGTCTTCACGAAGGTGAAACTTTCCTGCTGTTCTGCGCAGGTACTCAGCACTGTAGCCTCCTACACTTCCGGAGATCATCGGGCGGCCATGGGTAAGAGAAGAAGAACTGTTCTGGAGAAGGAGATGATGAAAGAGATGGAAGCCCTCGAGGGATTCTTCGCGGGAAGGGGAAAGCTTCAAATCTTGCAGAGAGTCGATGCCGGAATCGTTAGGGCATCGGCTTTGGGTGAATAGATAAAGGAGAAAATAAAGGTGGAAGATGAGTCATTCCCAGAACGATTTGACTAATTAGAATTATTTTATCGAAACAGGAGCGCCAAAAGGCGGTAACGGCAGAAGGCGACAAAAGGTTTGACGAGTCAAACTGCTTTTAACACAATAGCGGTCAAGGAAGAGTAAATAAACTGAGTTTTGCTTAAAGTGAGAGAGAGAGAGAGAAAATTTTTCATTTATTTGAAAAATTTATATGCCATTTTAAATACAGGAATCTTTTCACAAATTGCACATCCCTAATTCCCTTCTAAGAGATGTAAATCTCTCTTCAGGTAGGGCTTTTGTGAATATCTGCTAATTGGCTATTTGTATCAATAAAGGATATTTCTATATTTCCATTTGCAACATGATCACGAATAAATGATATCTAACCTCAATATGTTTTGTCCTTGAGTGTTGAACTGGATTCTTGGTCAGATTAATGGCACTGGTGTTGTCACACAGCAATGGAATTGATTTGATATTTAATCCAAAGTCTTCGTTGTTGCTTTATCCAAGGAGTTGTGTACAGCAACTTCCAGCAGCTACATATTCAGCTTCAGCTGTTGATAGTGCCACGAGTTTTGTTTCTTTGAAGACCATGATATCAACATCCTGCAAGAAATTGACAACAACCATTGGTGCTCTTTCTATCTATCTTGCATCCAGCATAGTCAGCATCAGAATATCCTACTAAATCTATTTCACATGATTTTGGATACCAAAGACCTAAATCATGAGTTCTAGCTAAATATCTAAATATTCTTTTTACAGAAATTAGGTGTGATTCTCTAGGGTCTGCTTGATACCTAGCACACATGCATACACTAAACAAGATGTCTGGTCTACTTGCTGTTAAATAAAGTAAAGACCCTATCATACCTCTATAGTTCTTTTGATCTACCTTTTTACCATTTTGATCACTGTCCATTCTGGTTGATGTGCTCATTGGAGTTGACAGTGGTTTGGCATTATCGAATCCAAACTTCTTCAGGAGTTCCTTGGTGTATTTGGCTTGACAGATGTGGGTGCCTTCCTTCCCTTGCTTGACTTGCAATCCAAGGAAGTAGTTTAGCTCCCCATCATACTCATTTCAAATTCTCCCCGCATAAGCTTCTCAAAATACTTGCAAAGAGATTTGTCAGTAGAACCAAAAATGATATCATCTACATAGATTTGAACTAATAGTATGTGATTGACCTTTGACTTTATGAATAATGTGCTATCTACTTTGCCTCTATTGAAACCATGATTTAACAGAAAAGAGCTAAGCCTTTCATACCAGGCTCTAGGTGCTTGTTTTAAACCATATAATGCCTTATGGAGTTTGAAAACATGATTAGGAAATTCGGTGTCATCAAAACCTGGAGGTTGTTCAACATACACTTCCTCTTTTATAAAACCATTTAAGAATGCTGATTTAACATCCATTTGAAATAGTGTCAAGTTTAGAGCTGATGCATATGCAAGTAAGATTCTAATAGCCTCAAGTCTAGCTACAGGTGCATAGGTTTCATCGAAATCTATGCCTTCCTCTTGAGATAGCCCTGAGCTACCAATCTGGCCTTGTTTCTTAGATTACACCAGTTTCATCCAATTTGTTTCTGAACACCCCTTTGGTGCCAATAACTGGATGATCTGATGGTCTAGGAACAAGTGACCATACTTGGTTTCTCTTGAATTGATTTAATTCATCTTGCATGGCTATTATCCAAGATTCATCAGTTAAGCTTCATTGACTGTCTTAGGCTCTATCTGAGAAACAAATGCTAAATAATCACAAGGGATTACATTACCTCTTGTTCTTACCCCTATGGATGGATCACCAATGATATTCTCAAGTGGGTGATCTTTCTTGTATCTCCTTCCTTTGGAAGATTTTCATGAGTAATTTCTTCTTGTTGTAATTCTTCCAGAGGTGGATCATTCTTGTCCTCAATTGATGATCTTTAAGCTTTTTGGACAGTTCATCTGCATCATCATTATCACTATCTACTTCCTTTCTCAAGGAAGGGTTAGTTTCATCAAAAATAACATGCACAGTTTGTTCAATTAATAGTGAGCGTTTATTGAAAACTCTATAGCCTCTGGGTTTAGAAGTATACCCCATAAAGATGCCTTCATCTGACTTGGCATCTGAAACGCGCGACATTGTTGACTGTGCATTTCGTTTTCCAGAGTTCTCTCAACAAGTCAAAATGTGCACCTTCCTCTAAACTGTCTCACAAAATTAAAATCATAAAGAAGAACTAGCACAATAGTGAGTACAGGTCATATCCACGAGAGGCTGAATAGAGCTCGAATTAAACTACTTTGATTTGAATCATATCGAAAATGCTTAAAGTGAATGAGAGAATAAAATCAACCAAACCCCCTCACATCAGTCAAAATCTCAAATGCTCATCAAGAAAAAATTCAAACTCCCAGATGCCGAACTCCAACTCCAAACATCAGAAGCAAATTCAGAAGAAATGTTCCATTCTCCCAGGTACCCAAACAAATCCAAGATGGATTCCCTAGGTTGCTCTGGTCCCTTCTCCCCAACACCCAGAAATGGAAAATAAATGTTTCAAGCAAGAAACAAAACCACAAATCTGGACCCAAAATCCTCTGATCTCCGGAAGAACAGGAAGAAGCTAAAATCCCACATTAATCAAACTAACCAACCCTTTGATGCCGAACTCTCCTCCCAGTCAATCATCCACAGCAAACAAAATATAGAATAACTGATCTCTCACAGCATGAAGAAATGGAAGAAACACTTCGGATTGATCAAATGAAAATCTAAACAAACATGTGCTCAAAACCCCAGAAATAGTAGAAGCTGTCACCCTCCCCTGCTCTACTGGAAGGAAAGTACATGAATAACACGACAGAAATGAAAAATTCTAAGAACTTGACTGGCGAAACCTTCCTTGCTCTGCTGTAAAAAGAGATACATAAAATGAAGAGCAGAAAATACTAAAAATCTAAACTAGCTAACTCCCTGCCTTGCAATCAAACCAGAACAAGAAACTAAAAATCTAAACTCCCAACAATAAGAACACAGTAAGAATGGACAAATCAACACAGAACAAATGTAAAAACCAATTACTCATAGATCGATCTGGTCTAAACATAGAGGAAAAGAAATAACACTCTCCATCTCAGCAAACGAAATCTCCATCTCACCTGGCTCTGCTAAAATAGAAAAATTTCAGAAATAAATGACAACAAGAAATCCCAAAAGCTCACTAGCAAAACAAACCCCAACACTCTGGAAGAACAGAAAGAACTCAAAACTAAGACCAACCAATCTCCCCCACATTTGAAAGGAAAAAACAGAAGAAACAATGGCAAAGAAATTCCCAAAATGTTGAACTCAGAACTCAAACCTCACAGCAGAAGCAAAGAAGAATTCTAAAACAAATTGCAATTCTGTATTGATCTCTCCCAGTTTCTGAACACAACAGAACCAGTCTTACATATGCCTCACGATCTCCAGAAGAAATAGAACAAAACACAACAAAATTCTCCAAAACTATCACTGGCTCTCGAAGAACAGAAAGAACACTAAAATTCCTACAAACATCCGAACTCCCTCACTGCTCTGCTGAAAGAAAAACAAATGCATTCCACTGCTCAAATATTAAACCAAGAATAGAAAACCTGAACAGAATTCTGGATCTGATCTCCCTCCCTTGCTCTGATCTCTGGCCAAGCACAACTCTAACATCTCCGGGAATTGATCCCTCACACACAGAAGCAAGAAAATTCAGAAGAACAAGCATTAAACATCACTGGATTGAAAGAAAAAGAACACAGAAGAAAGAACGACAGAAGTAAAACAAAACAATCCCAACATGATCCAAACTCCGGATCTGAGCCACCTCCACTGCTCTAAAGAACTCTCCTACAGATGCTCAAAAGGAAAATACAGAAAAAAAAAACTGAAATTAAAATCCTACGAAATTCCCCCCCGGAGAACCCCCTGGTATCCCCATCCCTCAATGCTCTGCTCAAAGAAGAGAAATACAGGAAATAAAAGAACTAAAATTCTTAAAAATTCTAACCAGCCCCCCCCGGGAGGACCTTTGGGGTCCCTTTATATAGGCTTCCGGGTTTTCTTGCTTCCTCTCCAGTGCGCACCAGGATCGCCACGTCGGCAGGATCTCCAGCTCAGCACGAATCGCCCCTGCTCCGGATGCGCACGCCAGAACTCATCCATCGCACTGCTGCTGCTTCGCACAGCCATCCGTCAGCTTCGCACACCTGGGCGCTGGTAGCCCAGGTCCCAGCTCTGGCACATCTGGCCCATCTGCACACACCGCCGCAGCCGCTCCTGGTTCAGCATCGCGCCAGGGCCCAGCCCAGGTCACCAGCGCAGCACCACCATCGCCTGCATCTGGCCCGGCCCACACCAGCACAGCATCGCGCCAGCTCCCCTGCAGCACCGCCTCAGCTCACCACGCCACCTCAGATCTGGCCCAGCCTCGCCATCACCTGGGCACACCCCAGCCCGCATGGCATATCTGCATCACCCAAGCCAGCCGCTCGAGCCCTGCCGCACAGCACCATCGCGCCAGGCCTGGTCCACCCCAGCCGCAGCGCCATCGCACCCGCCTCAGCCTGCCCAACCAGCTGGCCTCCGCCTTCAGGTCGCTGCGCCCAGCACAGCCTTGGCGCCCGAGGTCTGGCCGCCTTCACACCCAGCCGCCTCCTGAGCTCCATCTCCAGAGGTCTTCCAGCAGCTTCTGCTGGGGGAGAATAATAAAAGTTTTAATCGGGTTAGATGGGGTTGGGTAGGGTAAAAAGTCATTTAAAATATTGAAATTGGGAGGGGTATGTGTCATGATCTGGTGAGATGAGAGAAATGGTAAATTTTAGGGGGGGGGTATGTGGCATAATGGTGGTGGTAGGAAAAAATATTTTTAATGAGTGAGATATTTATAAAATTTTATTTATTAACAAATCGAAATCTCTTTAAAACAAAATTTATTTACAAAATATCTTTTATTTTTCAAAGTGAACCTAATTAGTCAATCTATGACTTATTGAATGAAAAATCTAATCATGTGTACTCTAACCTAATATGTTCAAAAACTTATTTATGGTGAAATGAAAATTAAAATCAAACTGCACATTATTTATCGACAAAAGATGTCTAAAATCATCAATTATATGTTGAACTTTAACACGAAAAATTGTGTTGTTATCAGCATCCAACTTACCAATGTCCCTTTTTCCGTTGTTGTGAATAAAGCAAGGACATCCAAAGATTCTGAAATGACTTATCTTTGGCTTCCTTCCTTTGAACAACTCATATGCAGTCTTCTTCAGTATTGGCCTGATCATTACTCGTTGACAATGTAACTGGCTGTGTTGACTGCTTCAGCCCAAAAATATCTTGGTAGCTCATATTCAGAGAGCATGGTTCTTGCCATATCCAAGAGAGTTCTGTTCTTCCTCTCAGCTATACCATTTTGCTGTGGTGTCCTTGGTGCTGAGAAATTGTGCTGAATTCCTTGATCATCACAGAATCTAGCAAACTTTTCATTTTAGAACTCACCACCATGGTCTGATCGAATGGACATAATACTGAACTTCTAATCTTTCTGGACTTTCTTACTGAAATTGACAAAATTATCAAAACTATCATCTTTATGCTCTAAGAATGATACCCATGTGAATCTTGAGTAGTCATCTACTATGACAAATCCAAAATTCTTTCCTCCAAGACTGGTAGTCCTCATTGGTCCAAATAGATCCATATGTAGGAGCTCTAAGGGTTTTAAGGTAGCCACCACCGTCTTTGACTTGAAGGAACTCTTTGTGTGCTTTCCCTTAGCACAGGGTCTACAAACACTTTCCAATTTTCCATTGACTTTTGGTAAACCTTCCACAAGATTCCTCTTTCTGAGCTTGTTCAATCCGTCCAAGCTGCAGTGGCCTAGTCTTGTGTGCCACAGCTCAGTTGATTTGTCTTTGCTAGCTGCCAGACACACATTTTGCTCTTTGAGTTCTTCAAGGTAGAGCACATACAGATTCTTCTCTCTATTTGCTTCAAAGATGACTGCTCCATCCTTTAGTATGCTGCACTTTGATTCTTGAAACTTGATTTGATGACCTCTATCACACAGCTGACTTATACTGATGAGGTTGTGCTTTAATCCTTTGACTAATAGCACATCTTCTATGACTGTTTTTCCTTTGCTATTTACTGATCCACTGCCTACTACAGTTCCTTTCCCATTATCTCTATAAGTGACTGTTCCTTCTTCAGCTTGGAGATGGGAAAACAGCTTCAGGTTTCCTGTCATGTGCCTTGAACACCCACTATCCAAATACCATTTGGATGCTCGAGGATTAACCTTTTCTTCGATGTTGGCCATGAGATCCAGGTTGGCTTCTTCTTCATCACTGCTTGAGCTTGACTCACTGTCTGAGTCACTGTTGTTCTCCCAAGCAGCTGCCATTGCCTTTTTCTTGTATCTTCTGAACTTCTTGGAGCTATCCTTCTTCTTGTGATCATTTTTCTTTAGCATTGGACAATCTGCCTTGATATGTCCAGGCTTCTTGCATTCATAACAGATGGTCTCTCCTTTCTTCATTTCTTTGCCATCTGATCTTTTGAAGTCTTTATTTTTCTTAAAGTACCTTCTGCCGGATTGAAATTTTTTCTTCTTGGCCAGGATGCGCTGCAATCTCTTAGAGAGCATTGCTTCTTCATTTTCGCTGTCTACCTCACTCCCGCTAGAGCTTGCTTCTGATGACTCTTCTTCTGCTTTCAAAGCATTGGAGTGCTTTTTTCTGCTAGATGATTCTCCTAGCCTTTCCATGTTGATCTCATGGGCCATGAGGGACCCGATGAGCTTTTCTACTAACATTCTCTTAAGGTCATTAGCTTCTTCGATGGCTGTGACCTTTGGTGTCCATGAAGATGGCAAGGATCTGAGAATCTTTCTTACCATATCTGCAATCTCATAGGACTTTCCTAGACTGGCTAAACCATTGGTGATGTCAGTGAATCGACTGAACATCTGGGTGATGACTCACCTGACTGCATTTGAAATCTCTCATACTGAGTGACAAGAATGTCGATTCTTGTCTCCTTTACTTTATCTGTACCTTCGTATGTAATCCTTAGCTTTTCCCACATTTCCATGGAGGATTTGCAGGCTGAGACTCTGTTAAACTCCTTCTGCTTAGAGCACAACATAAAATGCTCTTGGCTTTACAGTTCAAGGAGATTTTCTTTCTGTCTTCATCTGTCCATTGAGCTTTCTCATTTGTGACAACCAGGTCACCTTCTTCTACTATCGACCAGATTTGATAGTCGTGGCCTTGTAGAAAATATTCCATTCTGGTCTTCCAATACGGATAATCTTCACCATCGAACAAAGGGGGTCTGTTGACTGACTGACCTTCGAAGTTGCCTTGGGCTGCCATTGATCTTTGCTCTTCAGATCGTTGGATCTTCTTCTTTGTCAAGAGACTCGCTCTGATACCACTTGTTGCCCAGCTAGCTAGCCCAGAGGGGGGGTGAATGGGTTATAAAGAAACTGATCTTTGATACCTGTTTACTAAACAAAATTACACAACAACTTAATGAAGGTTAGAGTTAGAGGAATGAGATAGCAATCACACAAAATACAACCAAAGACAGTAGGATTTTTATCCTGGTTCGGAACTCCTTTCCACTGGAGACCTACATCCAGTCCCTGAGCAATACCTCAGGATTTCACTAATCAAGGGTACAGTCCCCCTTAAGGACACTACAACACCTAGCTCAGCTGGTCTTCCTTCACACCCGAAGGGAACAACACCCTGGATACCACCAGGTCTTCCTTCACACCAGAAGGGAACAACACCCTGGATACCACCAGGTCTTCCTTCACACCCGAAGGAACAACACCCTGGATACCACCAGGTCTTCCTTCACACCGAAGGGAACACCACAAAGAGAGGTTTGTAAGACAAGCCCCTAGATCAAACTACAACAAGCAATGATCTGAAGGACCTAGCACTGAGAGCAAAGAATCTAAATCTAGGCTCACTCTCAGAACTACACAAGCTCTCTTCAAATGATCTTTCACTAGCTAGTAGAGAGCAAAAGCTAAGAGGAATGAAGTTTTCTGCTCTAAACTTTCTTCAGAAGAATTTGAATGTTTTTCTTGAACGTTGTCTTTTTCTTCTGTTCTTCTGACTTGTATATATATATCTTCAATTTGAAATTTAGACGATAAAGAGTCTGTTGTCTCTCTTTTGAGTAATCGTTAGACTGAATGGCATCTGGAGTCTTGGGAGCTTCTTGTCAACAGTCTTTTGATTACTTGAGCACGCAAAGAGATGAGATCTTCAAAGATATCTGATGGCTTCTATTTGTTTAACGTTGTACCATGAAGCTAGATCAGAGGTCTGCACAGATGTCAATCTTAAATAGCAAACAGATAAGCTGTCTCTGATGTCAATCAACGTCAGTAGCAATAGTCATGAAAATAGTAATGCCAAAAGACTTAAGTCTAAAAGACGTTATCAGAGTAGGCACGATACAGGATGATATGGTCTGCATGCATGCAGAGATATGTTCAGATCTCATAATGCAAAAGCGTTAGAGAGATGTCTATGTGGACTTTGACTGGTCAATGCTTTAAGATGAATAAGATATCAATATATGAAAACGGTGACTGTATGATTTATGAATCGTAATGAGTCATAGCAATCGTTATGAGCGCAACAAGTCGTTATAGAGAGTAAATCGTTACAACAAGTAAGTTGTTGCGAGTTCTAATGAAATTGTTCTAATAACTTATGAAGTCGTTATGAGAACTAAAGAAATCGTTACGGCTACCAAGTCGTTACGAGTTTCAAAGAAATCGTTACGAGAACTAAAGAAATCGTTACGGCTACCAAGTCGTTACGAGTTTCAAAGAAATCGTTACGAGAACTAAAGAAATCGTTACGGCTAGCAAGTCGTTATGAGTTCTAAAGAAATCCTTATGAGAACTAAAGAAATCGTTACGGCTAGTAAGTCGTTACGAGTTTCAAAGAAATCGTTACGAGAACTAAAGAAATCGTTACGGCTAGCAAGTCGTTATGAGTTCTAAAGAAATCGTTACGAGAACTAAAGAAATCGTTACGGCTAGCAAGTCGTTATGAGTTCTAAAGAAATCGTTACGAAAGAACTAAAGAAATTGTTACGGCTAGTAAGTCGTACGAGTTTCAAAGAAATCGTTATGAGAACTAAAGAAATTGTTACGCTAGCAAGTCGTTATGAGTTCTAAAGAAATCGTTACGAGAACTAAAGAAATCGTTACGGCTAGTAAGTCGTTACGAGTTTCAAAGAAATCGTTACGAGAACTAAAGAAATCGTTACGGCTAGCAAGTCGTTATGAGTTCTAAAGAAATCGTTACGGCTAGCAAATCGTTAGATTTTATAAAGAAATCATTGCACAAATCCTTATGAATCATTAGGAAATCGATGTGAAGTTCCTAAAGGAATTGTTATGAAATCACTGGAAATCGTTATGAAACAAATCGTTACGAGTCTAAAGAAATCGTTATGGTATCGATTTGTTTGCAATTTGGTCAGAAAGGAAATCGATCATAATACTTATAAATGAGAGTCTTACCTGATTGTCTTGAACTTTCTTTTGCTTTTATTCCTGTCCTCAAGACTCAAGTAATTCATTAGTAATGTTTTGTTAATCATCAAAATTAATATATAAATAAATGAATTATTTTATATGGAGAAAGTTAAGTCATCACTTCATCATTTCATAGCTCTTTGAGTTGGGAGTTCAACGCTTCAAGCTGCACGTCAATCCGATAGCTATGCAAGGAGATCATATACTTTGAATGAGCCATATGTTGAAAGACTGTAAAGGCAACAAGGTCCCTGTCGCGTTCTCATTCAGAAGACGATGTCCTTCATGTCGTGTTCTTCCTCACATCGATTTGCCTTCAAGCCTGAATCGATCTCCTTCAGAAGGCGACACCTCGATACGTCACGTTCTCATTTGGCTTTTTAATTCCCAGAACATTCGCCAGAAATGCTTAAAAGCTTTCCTTCTATGGAAGGCGACGTATCGAAGCGTCGCGATCTGATAGCGACCATGAGGCCGTCGCGTTATGGTTTCCATGCAATGTGGTCTTTCTTAGTCAGACTTAGACCCTTGCTATTCATGAATAATCCATCTTTTAGTTGGTTTAGAGGCGTCCAAATCCTTCCATACTTGGAGGAAACCTTCCTTAGGCCTTCCTTTCTACGTTCTAACTCCCCTTGCATGAGAACACTTGCCCAAAGTCGGACTCCAGCTCATTATTCCTATCCCAACCCGTTCAGGAATAATCACATATAAAACTCTCCATAGGGCACGGTTTAAAGGAAGGCCGGCATCTGCTTCTTCCTCTCCAGAGAGCTTCGAGTTCCCAGAAGACCTCTCAGCCTCCAGACGATTTCTCCTCATCTACGCTTTCTCTCTCTAATTCTTCTAGATTTTTCTCTTCATACATGCATGTTAGATCTGTTTTCTTCGTAGATTTACATTAGAACACTTCACACACACCACTTTTAATCACCCAAAGGGGTTAAAACCCCACCCCACGTGAGTTTCTCCCAATTATTTCATGTTTACTTGTTGTTTTGGGATAGAATCTACACCAAACGAGTTTCTAATGGGTGTTCTGTTTTTTTTATGTTCTTGGCAGGGTTGCAGAAGACAGTAGAAGCATGAGGCTCTTGCCCCTTGGCTGGATGAGGAGCAGGAAGAAAGAAACCCACAGTCTTCATCTTTAGTTGCAGAAGGTGACGAGGATCTCGTCGTGATCTAAGGAAGGCGACGGTCGGCACGTCACGTTCAGAGGACCAGAAGGCGGCACCTTCATCATCGCGTTCACAGGACCAGGTACTCTTCTGCAACTTTCTTCCTTTTCCAAGTTAGTTAGTAGTCCCTTCACACATTCATCTTTTTGCAACTACTTTTCCTTAGTTTTAATCATCATATTTGGTGAGCAAATCTCGTGATTACACCTTTTGACGATCACGGTCTCTTTTCCTTATTTTTAATCATCATATTTGGGGAGCAAATCCCGTGATTACAGGCATCTACAACCAGTTCACTTCAGTCGCACATCCCCAGGCTAACGGTCTTGTCGAAAATGTCAACTGAACACTGTTGCACGGGATACGCACAAGAGTGGAGGCTACTAGAAGTTCATGGATCGAGGAGCTCCCCAACGTGCTCTGGTGCCACCAAACAACTGCTCGGGTGGCCACTGGGGAGACTCCCTTCCACTTGGCCTACATCACAGAAGTCGTTGTGCCTCTGGAAGTCGCTCTCCCCACGATCCGAATAACTCACTTCGATGAAGCAGCCAACAACTGCGCATTAAGGGAGAACCTGGACATGCTCGGCGAACGTCAAAGCGACGCCAACATCAGGCTAGTCTCCTATCAGCAGCGGCTTGCACAGTACTACAACTCCCGAGTTTGGGAATGACGCTTCTTTGAAGGTGACCTTGTTCTCCGTCGTTGCTCTACCTCGGACCCCCAAAGAGCAACAGGCAAGCTCGCCCCGAAATGGGAAGGACCATATAAGGTCACCTAGGTTCTCAGAAAAGGTTCCTATAAGCTGTCTACCCTTAGTAGCAAAACCATACTAAGAACCTGACATGTATCCAACTTAAAGGCTTACTATTTATAAAAGCCTTCTATTCGGTGGTCTTCTTCTCTTCTTCCTGTTCTATCGGTCTGTGAAAAGGGTGTGCGGTACAATCCCTAGTCGAAGCTTTTCAGCTCGAAAGGCTAGCGTGGTACCCAAAAACCCAAGACACAAGGACATTCGGTACGACCCTGGGCTAAGAGCTCTTCAGCTCGAAGAGCTTGTGCGGCATCTAAGTCCTAGACCAGAGGTGTTCGGAAGAAACCCCTGGTCGGAACTTTTCAGTTCCAGAAACCTGTGCGGTACCTCCGAGCCTCTAAACACCAACAAATTTCGATTTGAACAGAACATAGCAAGGAGATAAGATAGAAGAAGGATGTCTTCCATATCGTCAAAATCGTAGCCTTTTCATTTCACCTAAAGAGGTACATAGGCCCACTAGGGCCAGGTTACATACAAAAAAAAAAGAGGGGAAAATACAAGGATCAGGGCGCCTGCTCGGAGGGGCCAGCGTCCTCGGTCTCGAGGAACATCCGCCCGGCTCGAAAGCTCGCGAAGCGGATCCCGTCCAATCAAGAGTCCCGCATTCACTGAAGACACTCTCGAAGAGCGGCGTCAAAAGCCTCCTGGGCGTATTCCACCGATGAGTGAAGACGCCCTCGCCGGTCGCCGACTTCGAGGCCGACCTCGTAACAAGCCACCCCGTAGAGCTCCAGATCCTTCTGGAATTCTGGGCCAGACTTGTACACGGCCATGCCTTGAGCTTCCGCCTCAAGGAGCACTACAACGATAGCCTTCTTCTCGGCTTCGACCATGGCGAGGTTCAACTCTGAGGCCTTCAGAGCAGCACGAAGGTCGTTGATCTCCTTCTGCTGCTCGACCTCGCGACGATGGCTCTGCTCCTCCCGCTCAACCGAAGCTGTGACCTCGGCATCCCAAACAACTTGCCGCATTTTGGCTTGGGTGGCCAATTTGTGGATACCCTCAATTGATCGCACAATGCCATGAGCAAGCTTCTCAGGGTCGATGTCGTCATCGGCACTACCCCCTGAGGAAAGTAGAACGGCTCCCTCTTCGTTGGCACCCGCATCTTCTGAGCTCTCCCCCATACATCTCCGGAGCACTTCAAGTTGCTCTGCGGTGGGGCAGAGGGGCAAAGCTCGGGATGAAGGATCTGCTTGGAGATGTTCTAAGGCCGCCTCCATACCGGCCTCGGTGGGCTGGGAAGCGGTCTTCACCATAAGAACTCTGGACAAGGATACGCGGTCCTCTTCTGACCCTGTTCCTGTCTCGACCGCCCCGACGGCCTGCTCGGTGGTGGAGATAGACTTTTCGACCATGCGTTCGGTGACCGTCCAACCAGCTACCGCCTCGGTCTCCCCGGCCTCTTCTGCGAGCGCCCCTCGGGAAGATTCTGCCTCGGCCTGACTCGCCAACTGCTCGGTGGCAGCCACGAGCGACTATTCTCCTGCCGTCCCCGTTGCTGTGGCGGCGGTAATCGGTGGTGGCTCCAGCACCCCCTCCGCGGCGATCTACAAGGTGACCATTTCGGGGGTCGGAACGGAGGCAGGCACCTGTGCGGGGGAGATCTCACTGACCGCTACCACGGTGTTTGATGCTCCCGCCGCGGCCGTCTCCTCCCCATGGCCCCCGATGGGACCTAAGGGCGCCAGCGCCCCGACCTGCTCCTCAAGGGAGCCTCCATTCAAAGGGTCACTAACGACGACCACGTCCTCGCCAATGAACCCTAGCTCGGACAGCATCCCCTCGACTGTCAGGGACTCCGGCACGACTGGAGCCCTCGATCTCTCCAGGTTGGTGGTCTTTACCAACTTCCTCTTCTTGTGAAGCTGAAGTTGGGGGGGAGTGTCCCCTTCTTCCTTCTCCTCGGCCTCTATTCTCGGAGCCCGTGCCGCCTTCTTGCGCGTTGTCGTCTCCTTTCAGAGACTGATGCGCAAGGGCCTCCGCTCGACGGATCTCCCTCCAGTAGTGGTCTAACCGGGCCCCATCATGACTACCGACGCATCCTCTCCCAGATATGTCAAGTATGACCTGATGGGGATCTATTCATCATACGTGGCCAGATCCTTTTGGTCACGCCCTACCGTCAGTTCGGTGGCATCTATAGAAAAGGAATAAAGGGTTAGAAGCTACTCCTTCAGCGAGATAAGAACCGAGGGCGGAGGTCAGAGGCTTACACCATGGGCGACTGAGCCCGTACTTGATGAGCTTGTACTCCATCAAGTGTTGTTCGGCAGTGTCCACCATCATTGTGGATAGCGTCATCGACACCTTCACGACATCCTAGATCAGGAGGGGCACGATGTCCTTTTTCAAGGGCTCGCACACCCGAGTTGGAAATCCCCACTTGGGAGCTCTGGCCCCCCTCTTCCTGCCGATGAAGAACACGCATCCCATCCACCCTTTGTTATTCGAGAGGTGCCCAGAGAAATGGATTTGCATCTTGTTCGTCCGGAGCTTCGTGTACATGATGGAGTTCCCCGACTGAGGCGAGGATGCCAGACTGAAGTGGTTTCTGAACAGGTCCACCGTGGCCACGATCCCCTTCTTCTGGCACATTATACAGAAGACGCAGATCATCCTCCACGAATTCGGCGTCAGCTGGATGGGCGCTATCCTCCATGGGCTCAGCAAGTCCCTCCCCACCTCCGGCAACGACAATTGGAATCCTGCCTCCAAGATGTCCAGCGAAAGCATGAAACATCCTGGCTTGTCCACCAAGTAAGTCCGGTCCTTGTAGACCAGGATGATGTCCTACTCCTCCCCGATGCGATATCGCTTTCGGAGGCCCTCGAAACACCAGTACTTTTGCCCCTTCGTGGCCACCGACACCACTCTGCTCGCTCCGGCTGCTGCAACGGCCTTCCCCTCACGTTGTGCCATCGGGACCGAAGAAGAAGATCATAGAAGGAGCAGAAAGGTAAGAGTGCGGGAAGCAGAAGCAGGAGTAGAGTCTTCGGAAGTAGGGAAGCACTCTTCTGGAGTAGGAAAGCGTAAGGCGTTCATTTCCCCTCTCCCCTTCCTTATAAGGAAGGAGAGTCGTGAAATTCAAAGAAAGATTTGGTGGTTCGCCCCCTCCCAACAGCTTGTTCACACAGGCCATTCCGGACCGAGGTCACAATACGTCTCCTCCGCCATCATGAAACGGCATCCCCGAGGAGAGCTCCAACGGCGTCGCCAAAAGACCGTACGCACCGCCGCGGTCGGTATCACATATAATGCAAGGGTGACATCGAGCAGACATCTCCCCTCTCAAGTGCTCATGATCACGTCTGAGTAGACTTGAGAGGGTGGGTGTAACATTCCAGGTTTTCGCTTCCTTGGTGCTATCCTTGGGATCGCAACGGATCGGGGTGTCACGTTCTGAACGCGACGTGTTCCCTGTCGCCTTCTAGTTGAGAAGGCGACGGCCCTTGTGTCGCATTCCCATTGCCTATTGGTTTGTGTGCCACATGTCCGCAGCGTAGGTGTGAAGGCGACGTGCCAGCTGTCGCGCTCACCTGGGTCGCCTGCATGCGTGACACATGGTGTGGAGGTTATCTGCCTGTTAGGAAGTCTGTCAGAACTTGTGGGAAGGTGACAACTTTCCTGTCACTTTTTTATTAGGAACGCGACGCCTAGCTTGTCGCGACCTCAGTTCCGAGGGCTTAAGCTAGGCGACCCTCCTCCCTTCTCCTTCTTTTCCTTTCTTCTTCCCTCCTCCTCTCCGAGGAGGGGAAGCTTCCCCCTGCTCTCTCCGGTGGTTTGGGCATGGTGGAGTCGTCGGCGAGCTCATGGCAGAGCGGCAGAGCATCATGGAGCGAGGAGGAGGCGGCCGAGGCTTCGTGAAGGCCCTTTTGGGTTTGTTCTTCATTCTCGGTAGCAATTTCCTACTCTCTTACTTGTTTGGAGTGGATGGAGCTTGTTTTAGAGCGATCCGCCCCGTGCTTGGAGTGCTCTTATGGTTTGCACGGGCGGATGCTTGTCGGTGGTGCTCCTTCTACGTGTTTAAGCTTTATGCATGTTGTGTGGGTGAGGAGAGGTGGCATTGGTGCCCCTCGAGCCACTCTTAGGTTTGCTTGCAAGTATGCTCCCCTCCCCCTGTTGTTTGGAGGCTTTATTGTAGCTTGGGGGACCATAGAATGGCCCCATTTCTTGGTTTGTGCTTCTGACTGGGATCGCGACAGCAAGGCTATCACAATACCAGTCAGAAGGCGACGTAGTTCCTGTCGCGTTCTGGTCGCGACAGGGACCCCGTCACGTTCTCATTGTCTTGTCGTTTCCCATTTCTAGTCGTGGTGGGGAATGGCTCGGATCCAAGTTGGTTAGAGAGAGGTCTCTCCAACTTGGGACGAGGCCAGTCCTCTTATTTGGGGACTTGCCTTTGTGGCCATTTGGGGTGGTTCTGCCCCAAGGGCCCTGCCTTCAGATGAGGAACGCGACGGTTCGATACGTCGCATTCTGAATCTGAAGGCGACACCTGTAATCACGGGATTGTGCTCCCCTTTGAAAAATTATGAATCTGAAGGATTAAGGAAAATTACCATGATCACCACCAAGTAGTCGCCCTAGATGTGTAGATGAGGGGACGACTGACTACATTGGAAAAGGAAAAGAGAAGGCGTACCTATGAATGCGACAGAAGGGTCGTCGCTATGTGTGTACCTGAACGCGACGTGAGGGACGGCGCCTTCTGGGTCGCGACAGCTGAGTCGTCGCCTTCTTCTTCTGTGGAAGAAGATTGGGGTTTTGATCTTCCTGCTCCTCAGCCGGCCGAGGGGCAAGAGCCTCACGCCTCTCTAGTCTTTAGGTACCTGCCAAGATCAAGAAAACAAAGAAAAACCCATTAGAACTTCGTGCATGTGAGATCTATTCAATGAAAAACATGTAAACATGCACTAAACAGGAGGGAACTCACGTGATTGGGGCTTTTAACCCCTGTGGGTGTTAAAGATGGGTGTGTGGTATGTGTTCTAATGAAAATCTATGAAAAGAAACAAACTATGCATGCATGAATGAAGGGAAATAGTGAAGGAAAAAGGGGAGAGAAAGTGTAGCCGGTGGAAAAATGCCCTGGGGGGCTCTTCTTGGTCGTCTGGAGGGAAAACTATCTTCTTCGGAGTTAGAGCTCTCGGGTAGAGGAAGAAGCAGACTCCAGCCTTGCCCAAAAAGACGGAGTATTGAGGTAATTATAGGCGATTATTCCTGAAAGGGCTATGAGAGGAATAACGGGCAAGAGTCCGGGTTTGGGTAGGTATGGCTGTGCGTGGGCGATTGGAACTCGGAAAGGAGGCTTTAAGGAAGGTCTCCACGAGTTTTGGTAGGATTTGGACGCAATTTGGATGATCAAAAGAGGGAATATCCATGTATGGCATGTATCCAAGTCAGGCTCGGAAAGGATCTTCTGCATGAGGTCCAGAACGCGACGGCCTTATGGTCACCTTCAGGAACGCGACGCCTCGATACGTCGCCTTCCTTATAAGAAAGGGGACTTCAAGTCATTTTGGTGATTTTTCAAGGATTAAAATGCCTTTTTATGAACGCGACGTATCGACTGGTCGTCTTCTTGAACGCGACAGTGGTGTTGTCGCCTTCAGGTCCTTTTCAGCATGCGGCCATGCAAAGTGTCCGATCTCCATGCACGGGCATCAGAATGACGCGCGGTTTGAAACGTCGGACTCTTGACTCAGAGAGCTATAAGATGATGATGAAGAGGATTGACTTCAACCAGGAAGATGCCCCATCAGGGCGATGAACTGATGAAAAGGATGTCATGATCGGAGAAAGCCAGCTTGGCGATGACGAGCCAACGTGGGGCATCGATGATATGACAAGAAATTTGCTCGACTTATGGGTCAGAAATGGGTGTCTACAACACCCTGTGTGTCGCTTTCTAGTTGCGGCAGGATCCTCGTCGCGTTCCGCTGTTGGGTTGCGACGATCTCCTTGTCGCCTTCTTGCTTCTGTGCCGTTTGGCTGCGGGCCGGTGACCCCACTTGGGGTCCGACCTTCTGATGCTGAATGCGACGGTTCGACACGTCGCGTTCAGGTCAGAAGGCGGCACCCTGGTCGTCGCGACCTAGTGGCGACAGGTTGGGCGCCGCCTTCTTGCTCAAAAGGCGACGCACCTGTGGTCGCATTATGGTTGCCTGGTTTCTGGCTGTGGGTTGTGACCGGCGTTGGCCGACGGCCCTTCTGAGGGGTTTTTCTGGAAGGGGGTGTCGTGCATGCCTGTGCCTGCTGGCCTTGTCTTAGTTACAAGCCAGCTGTGCCGTTTCTATGACGGTTGCCACAACAGTTCTCTTTCGCCCGGTGCTTGGCACTTGAGGGCTTGTCTGCGAGACAAGTTGTTACCGTTAGCTGGGGACCCCAGCCCCGCTCGTCTGTTAGAGGGAGTTCTCTGGGCGACGGGCGTGCTCAAGTCTCGGACTTGGAGAAGAAGGGGAAAACGTTGGGGGCAGCGGCGTAGAGTCATTTGTAGAGCTCTCTTAGCTGGTATGGGTCTCCGAGGTAGTTCAGGTGCTCATCCAGTGCGGAGCAGCTAGTCCTTCTCACTGCCTCGCTCTGCGTTGGTTCTGGAGCCACGTAGGGAGGTCAGGAGTGGGGCCGCAGCTCGGCCGGGCTGCGGTGGTTGTGTTGTTCTTGGCTGTGACTCGCTAGCCTCACTCTACCGGGGAGGTTGTAGGTGGGAGTCGGTGGCCAGCGTGCTGGAGGAGTAGACTGTGTGTCCTCCTCCTAGCTGCCTGCAGCAGTGGCTTGGTTGCTCTTGTGTGTTAGTGTTTCTCACGCTATTCCAAGAATGGTTTCTCGTTTCCCTAGCTTGCACGGGGGTTGTAGCCGAACCGTGTCTGGTTCCATGGGCTTGGTTAGTTTGGCCTCGTGGGCCATGTTTAGTGGTTTCCATTCTGCAGGTTCTCTAGGGGTGTCGAGTGCCAACACTCGACTGCTATTTTGGTAACCCGTTCTTTGGTGCCTTCCATGGTGGCACCGGTAAGTGTAGTTCCCTGACCTCGTGGAGTGTCCGAGGCGCAGGGTGGTTCTGCTTGTAGGCCCTCGACCTTGTGGAGGTCTGAGGTGGTCGTACATGTGGTGAGACGTCGTTCTCACGTAGTTGCTTGGTGTCTGTCAGGATGACCCCTGGTTGTTCCTTCCCAACCTCGTGGAGGTCTGGGATGTTTGGTGCTTGTGTCGTGAGACTCTGGTCTCACATGGTTGCTCCGGTGTTCCATGAGCTTCTTTGTCTTGGAGGGTGTGTGCCAAGGGTTTACTTCTGCATTGTGTTTGACTCCGCTAGTTCTGCGGGAGTCGTGTTTGGCCTGACCCGGGTTGTGGTCGAGGCGTTTCTTTGTTTCCGCTGCTTTGTAGTACTCTACAGTAGGTGTTTCTTGCTTTATTGCTTTGTAGAGTAGTTTTGCTTCCGCTTGTTGGAGTTCCTGCCACTCTTGCTGGTAAGGGACTGGTAATCCCTACTGAGCCTTGTTCGCAAGGCTCACCCCCCCTACTCTCTTCAGGTAGGGACTCGCTGTCGCAGGAGTTCGTTGCCGAACGGTCATGGTGGCGGTTTGTGGCGCCGTATATTGCCAGCAATGTGAGTTGTGAGTGTGAGCGCTTGTAGTCTGAGTTGAGAGTGATCTTTTTGCAAGTCCTCGGGGTATGCCCCTTAAGGACTGAGCCTTTCCTTCTGTGCCTGTACTTTTATTTGGGACATGTTGTACATAATTTCTTTATTAAATGTACAAACTCTCTTGTTATAATTATTTGAATTCATTGCTTATCTCACTGGACTAAATTCTAACCCTTTTGGGTCTTCGGATCCGTGGGTGGCGGCACAACCTTCGGGGTCCCTGGCAGGGGTCTGGGAGGTCAGGTCGTTATAGTGGTATCAGAGCTCAGGGGTTCAATGAGATTTGTAATGGGTTAATAACTATGGTTGTCCCAAAGAAAGGTACTCGTGCGTTGCTGGCCTGTCCATGTAGATTGCTATTAGGTGAGCTTTTGGCTCTTTGTTGTAGGTGGCTATCTTTCCAGTAGGGTCCGAGTGTGTTGCTGCTGCTGCTGGGGGCGCATGCTGCGAGCGTGGTTGCTGTTTCGCTCGTGCTGCGTTTGGGTTCTTCGTCGGCCTGCACGTCCGTGTGAGTGTGTCGCGAAGGCTGAGAGAGCCTACGTGTGGTGTGGCCTTCATCGGTGCAGGGTTGTGGTCTGCGGAACCGTTAGATGGTGTCCTTGCCTTGTTGGCTATCCCCTTCTTGTTGGGGTGTGTCCTTGTTGGATGTCCCCTTGTTGTTGGGGTGTG
Source organism: Colocasia esculenta (assembly GCA_014218235.1). NCBI lineage: Eukaryota > Viridiplantae > Streptophyta > Magnoliopsida > Alismatales > Araceae > Colocasia > Colocasia esculenta. The sequence continues at coordinate 180,661,709 of CM024754.1, read as the reverse complement.
TCCTTGTTGGATGTCCCCTTCTGGTTAAGGGTGTGTCCTTGTTGGATGTCCCCTTGTTGTTGGGGTGTGTGGTGTTGGCTGTGTGTTTGGCCTTGCGTGCCTGTGCGCCGTTGGGCGCTATGCTCTGCTCAGTCGGCATCCTTGCTCAAGCTAAGTAGATGCTTTGTGTGCCATGTTGCACCGCTGGTTGAGCGTTGCGACACCTATTTGTGGTTGTAGTCGTCCAGGTGCTGACTGGTTGTGAACTCTGGTGAGGTGCTCCCGGAGTTCTTCTCTGTTGGTTCTGGTGGAGGTGAGGTTTTCCCCAGAACTTTGTTGTGCTCGTTTCTGGTTGTTGCGGCGTTGCCCTCTAGTTGAGGTGCATCACTTGGCTGCTATGTTCTGGTGGTGTTTCCCAGAGCTGTTTGTTGTTGTCCTAGTGAGGGGTTTCTTTCCCTCTGGGATTGTTGTTGTGCTCGTTAAAGTCTTCCGCTGTGTTGCCTCCTTGGTTTGAGGCCTCTATTGTCTGTTTGGTTGCCATTGCGTTACCTCGAGGTTGAGGTGCATCGCTTGGTTGCCCTGTGTTCTGGTGTGGTTTTCTAGAATTCTTGGTTATTGTTCTGGTGAGGGTTGCTCTCAGAACTGTTCTGGCTTGTTTCTGCCAGTTGTTGTGCTACCTCAGAGTTGAGGTATGCTACTGTTCTATTGGCCGTTGCGTTCTGGTGGATTTTCCCAAAACGGCGCCTTGGTGGTTCTGGTGGAGGTTCTCCTAGAACCAGTTCGTGTTGCTTCCGCTGTCTGTTGTGTTCTCTCTATTAGCCGTTTGTTTGGGGCTGCGTTCTGGTGATGGTTTCTAGAATGGCTCTTGGCATTTTTGGTGGAGGTTCTCCCCAAAGCCGCTTCGTGTTGTTTTGGTTGTCGTTGCTTTCTCTCTGTAGAGATGAGCTGTCATTGTTTTCAGATGGACTGTCCGTGCGACAGTCTGCTTGGGCTTTGTCGGTCAAGGTATGGTGCCTTTGACCGTGTGTCTGGCTGTGGTGCTGGCCAGGTTGTCTTTCTGTTCATTTGCGCGTTCTCGGCCGTGCTAGTGGGACTCCGTGTGTCCCCGTGGTCGGGTGTTTTGCTTCGTTTCTTGCACCCTCTGTGCTCTCCCAGATGGTAGTCTGGTGAGTGCAGTGGGTGTTTGGTTGGTTGTGCCTCACGTGTGAGTGCTAGCCTTGCATGCTGTTTTCTCCTTTGTGTGAGGAAGAAGCCAGTTGTGTGCCTTCTTCCTCGGCTTTCCATGGGTTGCTCTGGGTGGTGGTGCTTTCACATGGCAGTTGGTGCCGTGTTTTTCGCACTGTGGCGACCTTCGTGGCATAGGTCCCTCCCCTTGTGCTGTTTTGAGGTTGAGTTGGTTGCTCCCCTCGTGCGCATGATTTCCTTGTGGTGCGATAGGTTGTGGTGACCTATTGTCCCGTCTCTTGCTATGCTGGTTTCTTGTTGCCTGACTGGACGATGCAGGGCAGCGTGCCCTGTGTTCAGTGTGAGGCGGCACCGATTTTCGTTAGTTTGGCTTGCTTGTGTAGGCATTGTTCAGAGTGTGTTTTGATTGTGCCTCAGCTGTGCTTGGAGGTGCTTGTCGCCGTTGGGCGTGTGGCCCTCCCCACCTATGGTGGTGGGAGCGGTGCCCTATGTTTGCATGCTTCTAAGAGCCAATATGATTGTTGCGCTCTTGAAGCAGTTGGTTTTCCTCACGTTTCTCTGGTGAGTCTCTGGTGCAAAGTCCCTTCGGTTGGCCTTGAGTCGTTTCAGGCCGTTGGTGCGGTTGCGTACTGCACCTTGAGTGTGTTTTCCTTTTCGATGCTTCGTGTCCTTGTGCCTTGAGGGTTTGGGGCCGGTGTGGCATGTTCTGCCCTTTCAGGCTTGTGGCATCTTGCGTGTGGCTTGTGGCAAGTCTCTTGTAGAGAGTTCTTCCTGTTAGCCTATGTTGTTCCGGCCTTTGGTGCAACCATGTTGCATCTTGCCTGGTTTTGGTGCTGGTGGTGGCACCATGTGCTCATGCTCGAGTGGTTTGTTCTGTTCCGTCTGAAGCCTTGGTACATTGTGTCGCACCTTGGGTGGCTCTTGGTGCTTGTGTTAGCACCGTGGCTTGCGCTGTTTTCCCTGATCATGTTGCTTCCACCTTTGTAGTTATTTTGTTTCCCCGAGCAGGTTTGTCGACGTCTTGGGATGTTTGGCTTTGCCAACCTCAGACGTCTTTCCTAGTTTTGTCTCTGTGCGTGTGCCTGTGGAGCGTGTGGTTTAGCTTTCTGTGGCTCCATAGTTGTTGCATGTCCTGGGCGGACCACAAGGACGATCTAGGTGAGATCTAGTGGTGTCGACGGACACTGCCTGGCTTGCCGTGGTTTTCTCCACGTGAGTGTTTTTCGATTGGTTTTGGGTCACCATTAAGAAGCTCTCGTTTGGCCTTGCCATAGGTGCTGGCTATTGCTAGTTGTGCAGAGCCATTCATCAGAGTCTTATGGATGACCTCTTGGCGTTTTCCTCGGTTGCCATCAGTAGCTGGGACCTCTGTCTAGTCGTTGGTGACAGAGGGAGTTACTGACCGGTTGGTCTCAACAGTGTGGGCTGTTGAGGGCTCAGTCGTGGTTTTTCGACTGGCAGTTTCAGTGGTTCTGGTCGGCTTGGTGCGCGCCGCGCCTGTGGAGTTGTCAACATCCGATTGTGTGCTCTGTGCCGGTTGGTGTGTGTTTTATGAGCTGTCGGATGTCTGGTTAGGCACTCCGTTTGTGGCAAGGTCATGGTGTTGACCACCGGAAAGTCGTGGTACGACTTAGTTGTCCCTTGGCACCTGTTGTTTTCTCCGACCGGGTTTCACCCTTGATTTCGAGGATGAAATTATTTTTTTGTTGGATGTATTGTAACATTCCAGGTTTTGGCTTCCTTGGTGCTGTCCTTGGGATCGCGACGGATCGGAGTGTCGCGTTCTGAACGCAACGTGTTCCCCGTCGCCTTCTAGTTGAGAAGGTGACGGCCCTTGTGTCGCGTTCCTGTTGCATGTTGGTTTGTGTGACACGTGTCCGCAGCATAGGTGTGAAGGCGACATGCCAGCTGTCGCATTCACCTGGGTCGCCTGCATGCGTGACCCGTGGTCTAGAGGCAGTCTGCCTATCAGGAAGTCTGTCAGAACTTGTGGGAAGGCGACAACTTGCTTGTCGCGTTCTTATTAGGAACGCGACGCCTAGCTTGTCACCACCTCAGTTCTGAGGGCTTAAGCCAGGCGACCCTCCTTCCTTCTCCTTCTTTTCCTTTCTTCTTCCCTCCTCCTCTCCGAGGAGGGGAAGCTTCCCCCTGCTCTCTCCAGTGGTTGGGCATGGTGGAGTCGTCGGCAAGCTCGTGGAGGAGCATCGTGGAGTGAGGAGGAGGCAGTCGAGGCTTCGTGAAGGCCCTTTTGGGTTTACTTCTTCGTTCTTTAAAGGGATTCCTTACTCTCTTACTTGTTTGGAGTGGATGGAGCTTGTTTTAGAGCGATCCACCCCATGCTCGGAGTGCTCTTGTGGTTTGCACAGGCGGATGCTTGCCGGTGGTGCTCCTTCCACGTGTTTAAGCTTTGTGCATGTTGTGTGGGCGAGGAGAGGTGGCATTGGTGCCCCTCAAGCCACTTTTAGCTTTGCTTGCAAGTATGCCCCCCTCCCCCTGTTGTTTGGAGGCATTATTGTAGCTTGGGGGACCATGGAATGGCCCCATTTCCCGGTTTGTGCTTCTGATTGGGATCGCGACAGCAAGGCTGTCACAATACTAGTCAGAAGGCGACGTAGTTCCTGTCACGTTCTGGTCGCGACAGGTACCCCATCGCGTTCTCATTGTCTTGTCGTTTCCCATTTCTGGTCGTGGTGGGGAATGGCTCGGGTCCAAGTTGGTTAGAGAAAGGTCTCTCCAACTTAGGACGAGGCTAGTCCTCCTGTTTGGGGCCTTGCCTTTGTGGCCCTTTGGGGTGTGGGACTTGGGGTGGTTCTGCCTCAAGGGCCCTGCCTTCAGATGAGGAACACGACGGTTCGATATGTTGCATTCTGAATCTAAAGGCGACACCCTGTGTGTCGCTTTCTAGTTGCGGCAGGATCCTAGTCGTGTTCCACTGTTGGGTTGCGATGATCTCCTTGTCGCCTTCTTACTTCTGTGCCGTTTGGCTGCGGGCTGGTGGCCCCGCTTGGGGTCCGGCCTTCCGATGCTGAACGCGACGGTTCGACACGTCGCGTTCAGGTCAGAAGGCGGCACCCTGGTCGTCGCGACCTGGTGCCGACAGTTGGGCACCGCCTTCTTGCTTAGAAGGCGACACACATGTGGTCGCGTTATGGTTGTCTAGTTTCTGGCTGTGGGTTGTGACTGGCGTTGGCCGACGGCCCTTCTGGGGGGTTTTTTAGGAAGGGGTGTCGTGTGTGCATGTGCCTGCTGGGCTTGTCTTGGTTATAAGCCAGCTGTGCCATTTCTTTGGTGGTTGCCACACCAGTTCTCTTTCACCCGTGCTTGGCACTTGAGGTCTTGTCCGCGAGATAGGTTGTTACCATTACCTGGGACCCCCAGCCTCGCGCGTCTATTAGAGGGAGTTCTCCGGGCGGCGGGCGTGCTCAAGTCTCGGACTTGGAGCAGAAGGGGGAAACAGTGGGGACAGCGGCGTAGAGTCGTTTGTAGAGCTCTCTTAGCTGGTCTGGGTCTCTGAGGTGGTTCAAGCGCTCCTCCGGTGCGGACCAGCTAGTCCTTCTCACTGCCTCGCTCTGCGTTGGTTCCGGAGCCACGTAGGGAGGTCAGGTGTGGGACCGCAGCTCGGCGGGACTGTGGTGGTTGTGTTGCTCTTGGCTGTGACTCGCTAGCCTCACTCTACCGGGGAGGTTGTAGGTGGGAGTCGGCGGCCGGCGTGCTGGAGGAGTGGACTGTGTGTCCTCCTCCTAGCTGCCTGTGGCGATGGCTTGGTTGCTCTTGCGCGTCGGTGTTTCTCACGTTGTTTCCAAGAATGGTTTCTCGTTGCCCTAGCTTGAATGGGGGTTGTATCCGAGTCGTGTCTGGTTCCGTGGGCTTGGTTAGTTTGGCCTCGTGGGCTGTGTTTAGTGGTTTCCATTCTGCGGGTTCTCTCGGGGTGTCGAGTGCCGACACCTGACTGCTGTTTCGGTAACCCGTTCTTTGGTGTGCCTTCCATGGTGGCACCAGTAAGTGTAGTTCCCTGACCTCATGGAGTGTTCGTGGTGCAGGTTGGTTCTGCTTGTGGGCCCTCGACCTTGTGGAGATCTGAGGTGGCCGTGCCTGTGGTGAGACGTCGTTCTCACGTGGTTGCTTGGTGTCTCTCGGGATGACACCTGGTTGTTTCTTCCTAACCTCGTGGAGGTCTGGGATGTTTGGTGCTTGTGTCGTGAGGCTTTGGTCTCACGTGGTTGCTTCAGTGTTCCGTGAGCTTCTTTGTCTTGGCGGGTGTGTGCCGAGGGTTTGCTTCTGCATTGTGTTTGACTCCGTTGGTTCTGCGGGAGTTGTGTTTGGCCTGACCCAGGTTGTGGTCGAGGCGTTTTTTTGTTTCCGCTGCTTTGTAGTACTCTGCAGTAGGTTGTTTCTCGCTTTACTACTTTGTAGAGTAGTTTTGCTTCCGCTTGTTGGAGTTCCTGCTGCTCTGGCTGGTAAGGGACTAGTAATCCCTACTGAGCCTTGTTCGCGAGGCTCACCCCCCTACTCTCTTCAAGTAGGACTCGCTGTCGCAGGAGTTCGTTGCCGGACGATCGTTGTGGTGGTTTGTCGCTTCTTGCATTGCCAACAGTGTGAGTTGTGAGTGTGAGCACTTGTAGTCTGAGTTGAGAGTGGTCTTTTTGCAAGTCCTCGGGGTATGCCCCTTAAGGACTGCGCCTTTCCTTCTGTACGTGTACTTTTATTTGGGTTATGTTGTACATAATTTCTTTATTAAATGTACGAACTCTCTTGTTATAGTTATTTGAATTCATTGCTTATCTCACTGGACTAAATTCTAACCATTCTGGGTCTTCGGATCCGTGGGTGGCGGCACGACCTTCAGGGTCCCTGGCGGGGGTCCGGGAGGTCAGGTCCTTACAGTGGGGGGCAAGTGTAGAGGCTATTTTCAGCCTCCTAGGCCTATAGGCCCATTATGGCCCATCGAGACGGCTAGGCTCTGGTCATCAAGCCACATGTCCTCGGGTTCAGCCACTGGCTTCCGAACACGCTCTGGCTTCCAGGCGCCTAAGGGCCCCAAAGTATGGTTTTCGGATGCCTCATAGCCTATTTGAGCAGGACGTAGTCTACCAGATAGAGTACGTGCCTCCTGCTCGAACCTCCTACAGCCGATCACTTAAGTCACAGAACACCGAGCAGCACTATCGAGCACCGGGCACCGTACAACCTGGGCCGAGCAAGGCTCTGCACAACGCCCCTTGGCCTGCGGCCTTGAGTGGCCCTTCGCTTACCAATGATAGTTAATACGACGGCGCGGAACGCACCTCATGGTTAAGGGTATTAACGACGAAGAATCCCAACGGACGCCTCAAGCGGACAACTCCCCGCCTAGGGACCCCAACCGACGTGTCCCTTCGATCATCATTGAAGGATATTATGTTCGGACCCTTCATCTCCCTTGCCTATAAAAGGCACAGGTAATCCTCATGCAACGGTACGGGACCTTCCCCATACACACTCGCCCACGTGAGAACACACACCAGAAACCTTCCATTTTTGTCTCCTTTGCAGTCTGACCTGACTTAGGCATCAAAGGGTTCCCTCCAGTTCTTTAACTGGGCCCCTCTGATCCTCTCTGGTTTTGTAGGCCCTCGTCCATACCAGCGACAGTCACTTCCCTCTATCTTAAGTGGAGGCACGTTCGGCCCAAGACCAACATGAAATTACGTCCACAACAACTTTTAATGGTTATGCATCATGTATCATAATGTAGTCAACAAGAAAGCTTTAGCCACAATCAAGACTGCTTTAGAATCTTAGCTGAAAACTTCCGAATCTCAATAACCACAAGCAGGAGGACATGACACCCAAGAGAAAGATTCCTCGCAGAGACCGTGATTACTGAACCCTCCCTACTCTCAAGAATGAAAGTGAGATAATAACTCTAAATGAAAATGAGGGTATGACTAATTTTTAATTAAGCTACTCCATAGATCCAACCAACCAAAAGAGTTTAATGATTGTAATTAAATAATCAAGGTCAATTGCTTAAAATTCCAATATTAAATGATAAAAAAGTGCAATTGTCTCCTATGAACATCAGGATATGACTTCCTCTGAACGTCCATCAATCAACTCTAGTAGACTGAGGGCAAAGGAATAATCATTCTAGTAACCTGTGAAGAAAATTTGAAACATAATAGTGGCAGCCTAATGTAACCAGTCTTTAAACAAAAAATTTAGAGGGGCTTATTCTGTTCTTATTATGTGGTGTGAGCCAAAAGCCTATATGGTAGCTATTAGCTAATGCACTAATTTAGATGGATAATATATAAAGTACAACTATAGAGTTATGCCGCTGAGCTTCTGAGTTAACACTCACTATTTGGTATATCATCTCGTTAACATGGATTAGTCTATCCCACCACCCCCCAAAAAATTAATAAATAAATAGAAGATTAACCCAAGGCTAATATGGGCTAACCGCTAACCCAAGATATTCCTAGTCAAACAGGTGTTGGAAGTTTAATTCATAGTCATACCTTAATTAAATTTACTGAACACCATGTTCCTCATAAATAACAGGACTCAATGATCAAAAAAGGCAATCTGATGTTAAGAATCAAACTAAATCACAGTATCTTAAACTTTGGGATGGCACATGAACATGATTCTCATATAAGGCTATGAGTAGAACCATTATCTCATATTGCTAACTGTGGTGGTATGTTCCTGTTTGGGCCGGAGCTAAATGGGCCTCCACTAAAGAAAGATGGGGAAGACGAACGCTGGTGCGGACGGAAGCCTACAAAACCAGAACTGGATCAGGGGGCCCGGTGAAGACCGGAAAACCTCCGATGCCTAAGTCAGTGTCAAGCTTGCAAGGCAGGGGGTGTATGTGTAAGGGTGTGTTCGCGTGAGAGAGAACGTACCAGTGCAGGGTCCTGTACCTGTACCTTATAGGCGTAGGTGCGGAGGCAATCGTGCGTAATGTGGTAGATCGTGCCTGAAAAGGTGCCTAAATGGGTGGCATAACAGAAGGAGTTATGCACCAGATGTCTGTTGAGATGCCAGGCAGTTAACGCGCCTCTTGATGATGGGCGCGTGGCCTGGGGCGGTATAACCGCTGTGAGGATACGGAGAGCTGTTCGGCAACCTCCGGACAAGATCACCGAGCAGGTGACTCGTGTGGTGATGGGACGCGCTGATCGGTAGACGTCCGTAGTTGTTCGGTATGGAAGGACATATGACTGCTCGGGGATATGCTGCTGCGGAGCTTGATGACGTCCGATCACGGGGGGTCATACCTTGGAGGTCTTCGAACCGCCCTGATGAGGACGTGGCCCCTTGAAATGGGGTCACGTTTGTTGACAGGACCACGAGAGGGCCGTAATGGGCCATCATGGGTCTAGGTGACAGATTTGGCCACCACACTTGCCCCCCACGCTCTTGAGTGGCTCGATGAGACGAGCGCTTCGAGGGCGTCGCTTCCGCATTAATGCGATGGCCCGTTGCGTGGTGCCGCCGCTGGAGTCCTGTCAAACAGCTAACCCATCATGATGGGTGCAAAGCTGTGTCGAGCCAGGAGCGTCGTCGTCGCGTTCGAACGGCCGCCGACGTTGTACCCGAGGGGAAATTTTCAAAACTGGAAGGAGCGGCGTTTTAGGGCCCGCCTCGAATTCGCTCCCTCCCCTTTCCTTTAAGGAGGGGAGGAGGCGAGGCGGGAGCCACGCCTTCGAAAAACCCTTCCAGCTTTCCAACCTTCGAGTTTTCTTGCCTTCCCAGCTTTCCACCTTCTCCTTCGTCTCCTCTTGCTGCTTGCCGCTTCCTGCGACTCTTCCAGTGATGGCGAGCAGAGGGAAGGCCGTTGCCGGAGCAAGTGGGGTGACCGTCGCGGCGTCCAGCGAACCACGGTACCCCCATTACAGCAGACTCCGTGAGCGCTTCAGGATCGGTGACGAGTACGAGATCATCGACGCGAAGGAAGGGGAGTCGTTCCTGGTGAACAAACCAGGTTGCCTCCTCCTCTCCGTAGATCAACTGGAGGCGGGCTTCCGGCTACCGCTCCGGAAGTGGCGAAGGCGCTCCTGAACTGTTGGGGTGTTTCGCCAATACAAATGACGCCCAACACATGGAGGTACATCTGCATCTTCGGCGTCATCTGCAAGGTCAACGAGATCTGGGGCTCGGCGGATGTTTTTCGGGCTCACTTCAAGCTGTCTGCTTCTCGGGCGTTAGGAGCAGATATCTACTAAGTGAAGCACCGAACAGACAGGATGCACATCGGGCTGTCCAACAAATATTCCAACAACAAGGGTTGGATGGACATGCTATTTTTTGTGCCGCCACCGGGGTGGTGCCGAGGGGGATTTCCCACTGTTATCCGCTCGGCACGGAAGGACAGCTTCCCGAAGCTGATCCAGGACGAGGCGAGGGCGTCAGACAGTCTCTCCGAGCAGGTGTTCGGAATGGAGAAGGCTATGTGACCAAGTTCTTGCTCGTCAAGTATGGCCTGAGCAAACCGTGGAGTAAGTATACGAACTCTTGGTCATTTACTCGTTGGTTTGGTGACCTCACTCTAACTCTTCCTCTTCTTCTTTTCTTTATGTGCAACTGCCGCAGAGCTGGAGGCTGGAAGGATCAGGAGGCGAACGAAGATTTTGCCGAGCAGATCCCTGTTCTGGCGCATATGGTGTATGAGGGCGACGACGTTGCTGCCGTTGTTCGGGTTCCCTCTGCCGTGAGGGTTGGCACCGCAGTAACAACGGCGCTCGTTGCTCCTTTGCCTACTGAGGCGCGCCCAGCCAAGGCACGGGCCCCTGAAAAGGGCTCGGAAGGATTCGCCTGAAGAAGAAGGCCACCAAGGAGTGGTTGGCGGGGGCTCGGACTCCACCGGAGAAGGGCGACGGAGCGAGTCGTCCTTCGCTTCCATAAAAAGGAGGCCAGTTTTGTTTGACGAGAGCGCGGAGGAGGCGAACAACTCTGTGCTCGGAAGAGGAAGAAGATGGTCCAAGCTACTCCTCCCGTGACGAGGAGGGACTGAAGAGGAAGCGGAAGAGGCGCAGTTGCTGCTGCACAGAAAAAGTGAGGCCGTGGAATCGACCGATCAGGGATGCCGCGGGTGGCCCCCGTGGCGCGCCCAGAGGTCGCGCAGAGATGGCGACCGAGCTGGGGCTCGTCGTCGTGAGCGACGGGTCCGAGAGCTCTGCCAGAGAAGAGGCAGGGGCTCCACCTGCTCGAAGGATAGGGAGCCCTCTGATGCTTCCACATTGGTGGTGCTGAGCACGGTGCTACCAGCAACACTGCCGGGCTTCTTCCAGGAGGAGTGGAGAAGTTGCGGTGTCTCCTGTTCTGCGGGAGGAGGACGCTGATGCGCACGGAAGTTTCCGCCCCTGCTGGGATGGTAGCAAGCAGCGTGGTGGCTCCAGCACCAAGCGCAACTCCGTCTGAGGGACAGGAGTGGTTCCTGCTGCAAGGGCCACTGAAAAAGCGGCCGCTGTCGACGGGGCGTCCGAGGAGATTGCTGCTACCACCGAGGGTATCCTGCCCCCATGCCCCCCACCGAGGTGGTTGCTAATGTAAATACAACCTCCAAGGTAGTTGAAGGTGCTGGGGGGGAGGCTGCGGGTGTTGGGGGCGGTGCTCGGGCTGAAGAGTCCGATGACGACCAAAGACCCCTCAGTGGGGCGTTGCTCAAGAAGCTTCCCGAAGATCCTTCGGTGGCAGCATTGGAGGCGACCCTTCGTCATATGGAGAACGCGCCAAGGGAGCTGTCTGCGAGCCCCACTGCTTCTCATCTTGACCAGCTGGCAAGGTGCCTGGACCTTCCTTCCAAGCAGACTCCGGAGAGACCAGTGGAAGGTTACCACCCGGAGGGCCTAGAGGATGAAGGCATGAGCGATGTTGATCTGGAGCGCTTGCAGATGGAATGTCCAAGTCGCTGGGCATCCTCAAGGCTCTAGCTGCTCGGGGTCAGAAGCAAAAAATATCTTTTGAGGCGCAGATGGCTTTCTGCGGGAGGCCTGTCAGCGAGATATAAGGCTCGCGAGACAACACTGGAGGAGGAGGTGAAGAACCTCAAAGCTGCCCTCCAGGCTTCGAAGCTAGATGCTACCTTGGCGCGGGCCGAAAAGGATGCCCTGGCCAAGGTGTAGTAGATGCGGGGGCCCGTGCCGTTGCTGAGTACAAGGTCGGGCCAGAATACAAGGAAGACTTGGAGCAGTATGGGGGCCGCTGCTACAGGGTGGGTCTCAATGCTGGGAAGGATCTCGGAGAGCGGCTTTCCTGGGTTGAACGCGCCCGAGAAGCCTTTGAGGCTGCTGTTCGGGAATGCCGGCGTCGCACTCATGACGTCCGTTTAGATGGTGTGCGCTTCACACAATTCCAGTCTAGGCTGATGCCCTCTTCGGGTGAAGATACTGGTCCTTCCGAACAAGCTCCTTAATCCCCATGCTCCATGTTCTTCTTGTATTTCCCTTTTTGCAGCCATATTGTAAGAAAACAGGATTAGAATGAAAATTTCCTTTTCTATGCTCTGACTATGGCGTCTCTTTTTCTATCTCCTTCCTTTCGTCATCGTTCCTGCGGAGTGGAAATCGCCGGTTTTATAAGTGTTGCATGTACAGCGCAGATCGTTGGGAACCGAAAAGGAGGTCCCGATCAGGGGTGTATGCTAAGCGCTTGTGTAACCATAGGAACAGGGAGAAGAGAAATAGAATGCTGAAAAAAGGCCTTTATAAATAATAAGCCTTGAGGTGGATACATGCCAAGTCCTGGGTATGGCTTCGCCACTAGGGGTAGTTAGCTTATATGAGCCTTTCCCGAGGACATGGGTGACCTGATAAGGTCCTTCCCATTTGATGGCAAGTTGCCGACTGCTCTTCGGGGGTCCGAAGCCGAACAGCGGCGCAAAACCAAATCTCCCGCGTTGAACCGCCTTCCCGAACTCGCGCATTATAATACTGTGTGAGCCGTTGCTGATAAGAAACAAGGCGAATGCTGGCGTCGTTATGTCGTTCGCCAAGCATGTCCAAGTTTTCATGAAGGGCACGGTTGTGGCGGCTTCGTCGAAGTGGGTTGTTCGGATGGTGGGAAGGGCTACTTCCAGAGGTACAACAGCTTCGAGCCGTAGGCCAAATGGAAAGGTGTTTCCCCTGTAGCTACCCAAGCAGTCATTCGGTGACACCAAAGAACGTTAGGGAGCTCGTCAATCCATGATCCACCTGCAGCCTCCACTCTTGTGCGGATCCCGTGCAGCAGAGTTCGGTTGGCGTTTTCAACAAACCGTTAGCCTGGGGATGAGCCACGGAGGTGAAGTGGTTGTAGATCCCGAGCTCAGCACATTTCTGTTTAAAGAAGGTACTGTCGAACTGCTTCCGTTGTCAGAGGTGATCACCCTTGGGACGCCAAACCTGCAGAGAAGGTTCTTCCAGACGAACTTCCATGCGGCTTGTTCGGTGATTGTGGCAACAGGTTCGGCCTCGATCCACTTGGTGAAGTAATCGATGGCCACGAATAGAAACTTCTTCCGACCTTGGGCTCTGGGAAGGGACCCAAGATATCAATGCCCCATCTGGCGAAAGGGCGCGGCTCGAACAGCTGTGAAGCTGTTCGGCAGGCTGCTTGATGAGCTCTCAGAACTTTTGGCATTCTGGACATTTCCTGACGAAGGACATGCAATCCTTCTGAAGAGAAGGCCACCAGAACCCTGCTCGTAATGCTGCGGGCTAGCGTTCTGCCCCCCAGGTGGCTTCCGCACAGCCCCTCGTGGACTTCTTCTGTGGCCGCAAGGGCCTCCTCAGGGTTGAGGCAACGCGGAGAGGTCTTGAAAGGGACCGTTGGTACAGCTTACCTTCTACGAGGGTAAATGCTGAGAACGCATCTTGATTCTCCGAGCTTCGCCCTGTTCGGGCGGGAGCTCACCCCGTTAGTACGCCAAGAGAGGGTCCACCCAACTCGGATTGTGGGCCCCGTTTCTATGGCTGCAATGTCTACCCCGTGCTCGGTAAGGCGAGCTCTTCAATAAACACGGAGCGGAAGGGGCGATGTCCCTGAGGATGCCAACTTGGCAAGTGCATCGGCTCGCACATTCTGCTCCCGTGGGACGTGTATGACTTCGAAGTGTAGGAGGCCCTCTGCCTGGTTCTTGACCTGTTGAAGGTATTGAGCCATGCAGGGTTCCCTTGCTCCGAACTGCCCGCTTACCTGGCTGGCACCAGTTGGGAGTCACTAAAGACCTAAGCCGAATGGCTCCAAGGTGCCTAGCCATGCGGATACCAGACAGCAAAGCTTCGTACTCGGCTACGTTGTTGGAGGCTGGAAAGCGGAAACGGAGGGCGTATTGGAACTCTACCCCTCCGGGAGGTGAGGACCAAGCCAGCTCCACTCCCTGTAACGCAAGAGGATCCGTCGACGTAGAGCTCCCATGGGGTTTATCCGCCAACGATGGATCCTACTCGACTGGGAGAGTACATTCCGCAACGAAGTCTGCTAACGCCTGCGCCTTGACCGCCGTCCTCGGTCGGAAGCTGATGTTGAACTCACCAAGCTCTATTGCCCACTTAACAAGCCTGCCGAAGCCTCCGCCGCTGAAGGATGATTTCAGCGGCTGATCGGTTAGAACCGTGACGGAATGGGCCTGAAAATAGGGCCTAAGCTTCCGGGCAGCCGTGACGAGAGCAAGGGCGAGTTTTTCTGCTCGGGGGTACCTCCTTTCAGCTTCTTGGAGGACCCTGCTGATGTAATACACCGGGCTGCGCCGCTCCTTCTTCTCTGAT
>CM024754.1:180491991-180647708 GCA_014218235.1 Colocasia esculenta | reverse complement strand
ATGTCAAAAAGGCAAATTTTGTCATGTGTTAAATAAGCACAGAAAAGAAAAAGGTTATCCAAAGAATAAAATTTGTTTATCCATGCAGGATATAGCAACTTAACTAAGCCTGTGCAGTTAGTAAAGATAATGAGGGATTAGAAGAGACAACGTAACATGTTCATAAGAAATTAGGTCAAATAAAGCCAAAGAAATTAATTGCTATAAACTTACGCCAAAGAACCATATCAGGAAGATTTTGTTAAAATAACCCGAGAAATTCCTAATAAAGAGGATTCTCCTGGTAGAGAAAAGAATGGCCATGTGAACAAGCACAACTGAGACAACGAGATAATTCATGGACGCCTTGGCTTGAGTGGAGAAATGGTATGGGTTATTCCTTAAAAGTAGCAGAGAAGAGCATGGTAGATAATGGTCCCAAGACTAAATGCCAGGACCAAACAAGGTAATTTAGATGCAATTATAAATTTTACTGGAAGAAAAATCATGGAATTGAAAGACAAATAGACATATGAGAATGGATAAATATATTAAAAGGTTAACTAAAAGTATCTTAAGTCTCTTGTGAGAGAGATATCCCTTTAGCCACTTGGTATCAGAATAACTTTAACAGTTATAAGAAAAGTTAGATCAAGTACTTGATTCTTATTCAGTTAAGCCTGAAATAGAGAAAACTTTAATTAAGCATTGGTCATCCCTTCTTATTGCAATACTAAAGAGGCCTTAAACTATAAAAATGTTAGAGGACCTATGAATCTATAATGTTGTATGAGAATGGGATTAGTGTTGAATGGTAAGAAAAGAGCACAGAAGATATATATGGCAGAGATATCACCATAAGTAAATTCCTCGGGAAAAAGATGCAACATTCTCACCATTCTTAGCTTAAACAGAAAAGGCCAACCATTTCAATTTTCTGTTCACCTTCACTATGCTATCAACAGCTTTGTAAGGTGCATCAACTGGGCCTGTTTTCCACTGAAAATGCTATATTTTCTTCTCCATCAGAGCCTATTAATTTGACAGTGGCTGTGAGTGTGGACAGGCCCATTGTTCCCCAGGTAACCTGCAGAGTTTTCCCAAGGTGAAAGGTAATCTGATTCACATCTGATGGACAGCACTCAGAGAGAGTGGGAGTTTAGGTGAGGAAAAAATAGATAATAAGCGGACCTGTAGGTCGACAGTGACCAAACAACTTGAGGCTGAAAACCTCATCACTGATTAAAGCCTCTATATCATCATCAGAGATATGCTGCCATTATAATAACCTTAATAATGTAGGAAAGATTCATAGGAGTAGAAGTATAAGAGAAAACTTGTATCATCATATTAAAGAAATTTGATTTGTTGGAATAAGAATAAATATCAATCCAAATTCGGAAAGGTTTGAAACATTTCCTTTGAACAATGTCTTTCTATACAGCAGCATTACTAAATGAAAATTCAGTGATGGGAATGAAGGATGGCTAAATCGAAGTCTTTGTTATGTTTTATTTGGCCTATTAAAAGACCCAATGGCTGTAACTTTATTTGGCTTTAAAATTCCTAAGGTCATTAAAATAGTTAAGTTTAAGTCTTTTGGGTTTCCTAAGTCTTAAGTAAGGTCTTTATTAAGTATCTTTTCGTATGAAGAGTCTCTTTGTTTTGAAGTCTCTATATAGAGTCTTGTAACCAAGGATGAGGAGATAGAGAAGAAGAAAAAAATTGAGTTTTTGAGTTGAGTGCCTCCGACAATGGAGTTTGTATTTGGGTGTGATGTCTCTAGGTGAGAAGTCCCAAGGTGGTCCCTGTGAAGGGAGGGTGTGAAACCTACACTCCCACCTCCTATCCCTCTTTCCGGTGTGATTCCGGCGACCTTCCCCTTTCTAGCTCTTCCTTAACCTCTTTTTTTCTCTTTGTTCCGCATCAGTTGGTATCAAAGCCCAACCTTGTTCTCACTTCTGTCCTCTGTTTCTGTCTTCTCTCTCTCCCTTCTGTTCATCTGTGCGAGAGCCTTCCCTCTCCCCCGTTTCTCTCTCTTGCGCCCCTCAGACACCTCTGCGCGAAGAGGCCCGCTGGCTCACGTCTCCCCCCGCGAGGCCGTCGTCACAGCGCACACCACACCGCGACGCCCGCCCCGAGAGCTCGCACCGCCCTCGCCGTTCTGACTGCCCCACGACCCCTCCAGCTGCACTGCGAAGTCGTCGCAATGCTAGAAGCCTAGCGGCCCAACCCGCGGCCACACCACGAACCCGCCATGATCGCCCACGGCGCTCCGTGAAGCCCTCCCTTCTCCCTTTCACGACCCTCGTCGTCTCTCCCCCTCTGCGCACACTCTCTCTTGCCCACTCTCACACCCCTGCGACCCTTCTTCTCCTTCGCGCCAAGCACCCCTACCCCCTGCTCTACAACACCCCCCCTTCCTCCCTCACCACTGCCGCGACCCCCCCCCCCCTTCTCAGTCTCGCCACTCTCTCTCTCTCTCTTTCGCTCTCTCTACGCCATCGACAAAAGAAGAAGAGGAGGGAGGAGATGTCCGCCGTCGCCACCGTTTGCCGATGACGTCATCGGCAGACGCCCCCACACACCGCCGCGACCTACCTTCTCCCTCTCGCTCTCGGGTCTCTCCTGCTCTCTGGCTCCTCCTGTGCGGGGTTGGGAAAGAAGGGGGGTGAGGGAGTCCAACTCCTCCGCCGTCCGCTGGTGTCGTCGCCGCCGTCCGCCGGTGCCATCGTCGGCAGCCGCTCCCACCGCCGCCGCAGCCTCCTCCCTCACTCTCGCTCTCTGATCTCTCGCTCTCTCTGGCTCCCCTGCCCAGGCTAAGAGAACTGGGAGGAGGAAGGAGGAGACCCGTCCACTTAAAGTGGACCGAGTCAACCTTGTTTGACCTATCGGCCAGCTAAAGTGCACAGGCTATCGCACCACCAGCACAAAAGCTTGGTTTGTGCTCCGATTCACGTGTCGTTTGCGCTGTTGTGATCATCTCGACGAATTCCAATCAATCAGCGGCCCGTGCCCTGTAGCAGTCCATCTGGCTCCACACTATTGGTCTCAGTTTGGGTAATCTCTTATACATGTGCAACATGAATTTTAGCTTCTTCGTCCGTCTACCAAATGAGAAGTTAACAAAAATAGTACTCTATGAGGAGCATCAGGACAATTATATTTCCCAGGCTATTGTTAATATTTTACTGCAAACTGGTGAGATTATTGTTGATGGTGATCATACTTTTGTAGAGTTCATCTAAAATTTTTAAGTAAAACTCAGATGAATTCAGTTATTATTTTGATGGAGTATGGTGCACTATTGATCCCTCAAGATCCTACATTACTTTGGGAAAAAAATGGTTAGAAGAGCGACATGCTGCTATCGACTCAAACCAATCTAGGTGCATTATCCAGCCACCACATTAAGAGGTAAATTTTGTTTTCCCAAGTATATTTCTACTGCTACCAAGCCAGTGCTTCCAGAGAAGACCATGATTGATGAAAAGCCATTGGAGTTGGTGACTATACTAATCGTATATGTGTGAAGACTGTTTTTGTTGATGCTTGGGATCAAGACTTGTTCATCGAGTCTGGAGTTGGTGACTATTACTAATCGTATATGTGTGAAGACTGTTTTTGTTGATGCTTGGGATCAAGACTTGTTCATCGAGTCTGGACTTCATTTGATATGTGATGATGTATTTGAGATAAGCCCATCATTGACACCTATCAGTGATCTGCAAGATTTTACTGGAGATCAGTGCAAATATGATATGATATGATATGGTGCAATCTTGACGCACACATTCTATGCAGACTGCAACTTTTCGAAGGCATATTGATTTGGATATCCCTACAGCGACTTTACTAGTGCATGACTTTTTATTCCCCTGCCTCTTGTATGGATATTGCGACAATTCAAAATTCGAGTACGAGTTTTCTCGAACCAAGGGAGAATGATGAGAAATGAAGGATGGCTAAATCAAAGTTTTTGTTATGTTTTATTTGGCCTATTAAAAGACCCAATGGTTGTAACTTTATTTGGCTTTACAAATTCTAAGGTCATTAAAATAGTTAAGTTTAAGTCTTTTGGGTTTCCTAAGTTTTAAGTAAGGTCTTTATTAAGTGTCTTTTCGTATGAAGAGTCTCTTTGTTTTGAAGTCTATATATAGAGTCCTGTAACCAAGGATGAGGAGATAGATAAGAAGAAAAAAATTGAGTTTTTGAGTTGAGTGCCTCCGACAATGGAGTTTGTATTTGGGTGTGATGTCCCTGGGTGAGAAGTCCCAAGGTGGTCCCTATGAAAGGGAGGGTGTGAAACTTACACTCCCACCTCCTATCCCTCTTTCCGATGTGATTCTGGCGACCTTCCCATTTCTCGCTCTTCCTTAACCTCTTTTTTTCTCTTTGTTCCACATCATTCAGAATATGTTGCACCTCCAGAGAATCATTTCAATGGATCCAATAATAGTCCAAATGATTCCTTGACTATGAAACCAAATTAGTAATCTTTTTTTTCAGTTAGACTAAGAGATTCACGCATTCAGTCTATTTTACCTTTTTCTTCTATGCAACTTCTTTGGAACGCCTAAAGATGTCATCAAGCTCCTGTCCATTGATATCATAACCAAACTGGAAATATATCTAGAGTTGCATGGCTATCCATGCCAGAGAGGATGAAAATAGACAAGAAGACAGAAGGTACCTCCAACAGCCAAATCTCAATGCATAACACCCACTAAAATGAAAGCAAAATAAGATTCATCATTACCAATGGGGGAAAAGAAGATACAAATAAAAGGGCATACATTAATAATCAGTATGCATGCACATATACACACATGTATTTGTAAAAGGGGGTACCTAATGCACGAGACTCCCGCCAGCGCAGGGTCTAGGAAAGGGACGATGTATGCAACCTTACCCCGACAAGTCGAGAGGCTATTTCCAGTTTCGAACCTGTGACCTCCAGGTCATGCAGGAGCAACCTTACTGTTGCTCCTAGGCCCACCCTTCTACACACATGTATTTGTATATGTATGTATATACATACACACAACTAGTCACTGTTTTAGTAGTTGGTATGGAAGTAGTGACAGGTATAACTGAAGAAGTGATGAAGACTAATGGGTATGAGCTTGAGATACATAAACAACTGGAAAGGAGAAACTATGGGTTCCACCTGTCGGGAGGAGCAGAAGCAAACTCTTTTCCTTTTTTTCCCCCGGGGGAGAAGGATGGGAGGGATGGGATGGGATGGGATGGGATGGGATGGGATGGGATGGGATGGGATGAATGTACTACTTTTTTTTGTCTTCTTATACTATGCATAGACTACCAAAATTGTACCCATGATATGAAAGCTACTTGAAAATGATAACGAAAACAAATTCCATCTTCCAATGATAGATGTTGTAGCCATACATCAACAGAAGAGAATTCTTGTCAGTTGTATGAGGCCACTTCAAGTCCACTGGATGTGGCATCATATATGAGATGATATACCTTCTTGGAGGTGGATAGGCTATCACTTTCAGAAAGAATCTGCCAGATTCAGAAATCAACCAGTTTGGAGAGTTTCTAAAAGTTCATGAACGTCATTAGAAGTCCATAGGATATGTTAAATGGAGGTTTGAAAAAGGTGGGTTCATGAGTTCAGTGCTGCAAAGAGCTAAGATGTTATCTTCAGCTCATGCTGGTAAAAGGTCATAGCAAGAAGAAAGTGATGTAATATGTCTGGACTTAGCAAATGGCAACAGCATACGGAAAGGGAAGAGAATTGTAAGAATTATGTTGTGTAACAAAGATCAATTGCAATAAAAGTGCCTAAGGAGAATTGACAAACCAACATCAACAGGACAGGATATTAGTATGTTCTCAATGGTTGGACCTCAATTAAAGCAAGAAACGTTGGCATCATATATCACATGTTCATTTCTCATCAAGTTGATGATGATTTCTCATTAAGTTGCATTTGCCTCTGTACGATATCCAGCACCATCTACAATTATTTCTTGATACAATGTTCATTATCTCCCACCAGGGATTCAAAAGCCTTGTAGTTAGTTACCATTAATCTTCACTGTCTCCCACCAAATATTCAGATATTCATAGTTAACTACTATAAGACAAGAACCAGGTCCCTTTTAATTCATCAACTTCCAGATTCTGGTCACATCTCTCCACCTGTTTTTATTGCATGTGTGTTGAGTGGAAGCACATAGACCCCACTGTTAGTTGACCTTAACTCAAAAAGTACTGAACAGTTTGTTAGGAAAATATTTTAACATTCTCATGCACTCGGGACCATGGATCAAACAGCATCATCAGCTTCTTCCAGTAGTTCAGACCAGGAGACTAGATCACCAAGGAACTGTAGGGGCACTATCCTGGTGTTGGATTCCTGGATCTAGTTTGAAGAATATACATACCTTCACTAAGTCAGAATGAGAGCATAAACAGAGAATGGCCAAAAAAGTAAACCCCTTAGGAGCTATATTGCTTCCACTCTAGTGATATCAGTATCAAAGAAGTGAGGGTATGCGTGGTGATGCATTCATGCGGAGCGCATTCTTGCATGTCATCCATGGAAAAAGTGTTCCTTTCCAATGGATCCAGATTTTGCATACATATCAAGCATAGGAGTGCCTGTCTGAAATCACCACAAAATATTGATTACGTATTTCTCAGACACCCTGTGAGTCAGTGAGACAAGCTCCATTGCACATTTCAAAAGAAACAAATGGATAAGCCCCCTACCCCCACTACTCTTCCACATGCTAACTAGCAACGCGTCGTTCTCCTCCACATCCATCTTCCAAAGCAAGAATCCATCTTCTGAAACAAGTTCAACAAACAAGCATCCATCTTCTCTCTTTAGCATCTCATCCAACAGATTGCTGCTCTACGTTAAATCTCCATTACTCCATAAACCCCACAAAGCCAGCACACTGAATGCAGCCGATGCAATGCACGAACCAGGAGGCCTGCCCATATAGTGTAACCGAAGATACGCAGAGCAAAATAAGTTTAAGAAGGTGACGCAAAACTTGCTAGAACATCTGGCAGGCACACCACGAATGACGCCCGACGCCAACAAAAGATTTGGCACCGCGGCCACGTTCATGCAAAGTGCTCCGACTGCCCAGAAGGGACCACGACTGGCTTCTCATACAAGGCTTAACCCAATCGTTGGGGAGCAAACATGGACTTTCAATACAGCAAGGAGCTCCCAGCAGCGGCTCCAAATCACCGATAGCTTCGAGAAGAGAGAGATAGAGAGGCTGTAGGGTGAGGAGGAGGGAGGTGTCAAAGGATAGGGATTGCCACGGCCTCACCTCCTGGGTCGCCGAGAAGGCAGCTCTTGCACGGCGTAGCACTCCAATTTCGCAGTCGCCGCTGTGGTCGTCGGACGACAGGGGAGGCGAGGCCCCCCTCCGGCTGTTGGCCGGCCAGACAAACTAACAGTACAAAGGGGCCAGACGGCAAAACGACACCCGCGCCGTCCACGATCTGAGTTGGAGTCAGTGGGCCCCCAGGCCGGTTTCAGTCTTTCAGATCTAGTGGCCCATTAATAACTGCCGGGCTCAATCTGGCTCAGAAATATTTAATGTAAATTTTAGGGAGAATTAATTTCAGGTCCCTATCAACTTTTTCCAAATCATGCGATCTTTGTTTTATGCAGGACTTATTTTTAGGTCCCTACTTTTTGTCCCTGTTATCCTCTCTCATTATTTCAAAGTGTGTAACCGTTATCCCAAAAGTGTGTAACTTGTTATCCAGTTACACATATAACTGTGTTACACAGTTACCCAGTTATTCAGTTACCCAGTTACCTAGTTACATACTTACACAGTTACACATGAAACTATGTAACTACATAGAAATTTTATAAGTTTGTAACTCTATAATTAGGGCTTACCTAATTACATAGTTACATAGTTTTAGAAGGATTTATCTAATTATTTTATAACCGTTATCCCAAAAGTGTGTAACTTGTTACCCAGTTACACATATAACTGTGTTACACAGTTACCCAGTTATCCAGTTACTCAGTTACCCAGTTACTTAGTTACCCAGTTACATACTTACACAGTTACACATGAAACTACGTAACTACATAGAAATTTTATAAGTTTGTAACTCTATAATTAGGGCTTACCTAATTACATAGTTACATAATTTTAGAAGGATTTATCTAATTATTTTATAACCGTTATCTCAAAGTGTGTAACTTGTTACCCAGTTACACATATAACTGTGTTACCCAGTTACCCAGTTACTCAATTACCTAGTTACATACTTACGGTTACACATGAAACTATGTAACTACATAGAAATTTTATAAGTTTGTAACTCTATAATTAGGGCTTACCTAATTACATAGTTACATAGTTTTAGAAGGATTTATCTAATTATTTTATAAATGTTATCCCAAAAGTGTGTAAGTACGTACTTACACAGTTACATATAAATCCTGTAATTGTGTAACTTACCCAGTTACACATGTAACTATGTTACCCAGTTACACATGTAAGTATGTAATTACATACCTACCAGTTACACATGAAATTATGTAACTACATAGAATTTTATAAGTTTGTAACTCTATAATTAGGACTTACCTAATTACATAGTTTTAGAAAGATTTATGTAATTATTTTAATTCGTAATATATCAAAAATGTGTAACTGCGTAAGTACGTACTTACACAGTTACATGTGTAACTGGGTAAGTATGTAAATTCTGTAACTGTGTAACTTACCCAGTTACACATGTAAGTATGTAATCATGTAAGTATGTAAATTCTGTATAACTGTGTAACTTGCCCAGTTATACATGTAAGTATGTGTAACGCTCTGGAAAATTTTAATTGTAAGATAAAATATAAAAATTAAACTAAAATTACTATAATTTGTAAACCTATCACATTAGTCTATGGTTAAAATCTTAACATAACAAACATCATTTGAATATATAAAAATGTAGACAATTGGACCAGCCGAATTATTGTTCAATTACGGTGGGAAATTTATGAGATTTTTAGGCTGCCTCATGGGTTCCATTCTGCCTGACAGTTTGTCGACAGCCAGGCTGTCGACAGACACTATCAGGACCCCATTTAAACTAATTTTTAATAGAAGGGTTTGGGTTTTAATCTAAGATTTTAAGATTTTAACATAAACTCCTAGATTAGATTAAACAGTAAATATCTATAAAAATCGTGTGCTTGGGTTTTAATAGATATTTACTGTTGAATCTAATCTAGATTCTAATTTAAGTTAGATAAACGGTTTGGGTTTTCTGACGTCTGGGGGTGGATATTTTAAAATTATGTGAACGTTTGGATTAATTTATCTTTCCTTTTTGAGGGCTAACATAGATTCCTCCTGGCGTCTTAAGATCGTGTGCTTTGAAATGAAAAGGACCTCATTTCTATTAAAAATTAGTTTAAATGGGGTACCGGTCCTGATAGTGTCTGTCGACAGCCTGGCTGTCGACAGCCATTGTCAGGCAGAATGGAACCCAGTTAGGTAAGCCCTAATTGTAGAAACTATATAACTATGTAATTAGGTAAGTCCTAATTATAGAAACTATGTAACTATGTATTAGGTACCCTAATTATAGAGTTACAAACTTATAAAATTTCTATGTAGTTACATAGTTTCATGTGTAACTGTGTAAGTATGTAACTGGGTAACACAGTTACATGTGTAACTGGGTAACAAGTTACACAATTACATGATTTATATGTAACTGTGTAAGTACGTGCTTACACACTTTTGGGATAACGATTATAAAATAATTAGATAAATATTTCTAAAACTATGTAACTATGTAATTAGGTAAGCCCTAATTATAGAGTTACAAACTTATAAAATTTCTATATAGTTACATAATTTCATGTGTAACTGTGTAAGTATGTAACTGGGTAACTAGATGACACAGTTACATGTGTAACTGGGTAAAAAGTTACACAATTACAGGATTTATATGTAACTGTGTAAGTACGTACTTACACACTTTTGGGATAACGGTTATAAAATAATTAGATAAATTCTTCTAAAATTATGTAACTATGTAATTAGGTAAGTCCTAATTATAAAGTTACAAACTTATAAAATTTCTATGTAGTTACATAGTTTCATGTGTAACTCTGTAAGTATGTAACTGGGTAACTGAATAACTGGGTAACACAGTTATATGTGTACACGAAACAAGTTACACACTTTTGGATAACGGTAATATAATAATAATAGATAAATCCTTCTAAAACTATGTAACTATGTAATTAGTAAGTCCTAATTATAGAGTATTATAAACTTTATTTTTTTATGTTACATAGTTCATGTGTAACTGTGTAAGTATGTAACTGGGAACGGAGTAAGTGGGTAACTGGGTAATTGTGTAACTGTGTAACACAGTTATATGTGTAACTGGGTAACAAGTTACACACTTTTGGATAACGGTTACACACATTGAGATAACGGGGGAGTATAACGGGGACAAAAAGCAGGGACCTAAAAATAAGTCCTACATAAAGTAAGGACCGCATGGCTTGGAAAAAGCTGACAAGGACCTGAAATTAATGTCAGATCCCTACCAAGGACCTGCAATTAATTCTCCCTAAATTTTAATATGTATTAAGATGGACACCCTTAATAAAGATATGTCCCCTCATCTTTAAAATTTAAAAAATTAAAAATGAACAATATATATAAATATGGAGAATTAATTGTTGGTCTCTCGCATGGATCTGATATTATTTTCAAGTTCTTGTCAGATTTTTCCACACCGTCCAGTCTATGCTTTATACAAGATTTATTTTTAGGTCCCTGCCGTTAACCCCCCGTTATCCCTCCCAACGACTGTTTCACCTGCGAAAGTGTGTAATTGCGTAATTACATACTTACAGAGTTACATGTGTAACTGTGTAAGTATGTAAATCTTGTAACTACGTAAGTATGTAATTACATACTTCTGCAATTACACATGCAACTCTGTAAGTATGTAAGTACATAGTTTTTTACACCTTAAGTTTGTAAGTATTTCTTCATGTAACTGTGTAACAAGATATGAAATAGTTACACGGTTAAATGTGTAACTACGTAAGTATTTAATTACCTAGTTTTACTTTATGAAAGTCTGTTTGTAAGTACATACTTATGCAGTGTGTAACTACGTAAGTATGTAATTCCTGTTACTACGTATGTAATTACATACTTACGCAATTACACATGTAACTCTGTAAATCCATAGAGATTTTGTAAGTTTGTACTTTGTAACTAAGGCATACCTAGTTACAGACTTATATAGTTTCAGAAGGACTTACCTAGTTATCAGGACTTACCTAGTTACTAGACTTACTTAGGGCTTACCTACTTACAGAATTACATGTGTAATTCTTGTAATTACGTAAGTATGTAATTTCTGTAACTGCATAAGTACGTAGTTACAAAGTTACATGTGTAACTCTTTAACTACATGTAAGTGTGTAATTACATATGTACATATTATGTAATTACACATATAACTCTGTAACTACATACTCTATAACTACACATGTAATTACAGAGTTACATAGTATGTAACTCAGAGACTCTGTAACTAGGTAAGTCCCTGGTAACTAGGTAATTACATAGTTACAGAAAGGTTTGTCTGCGTAAGTGTGTAATTACACATGTAACTCTGTAACTAGGTAAGTCTCTGTAACTAGATAAGTCTTTCTGAAACTATATAAGTCCTTTCATCTATAACTATGTAACTCAGGGACCTAAAAATAAATTTCCCAAAATCAAAGACTGATTGGTAATTCTCTCAGTAAGTAAGTAAATACTTATTTCTGTAAATTATTAAGTACTTACAAAGTTACATGTGTAACTACATAAGTATGTAATTACATAGGCATTTATAGTATTTACATACTTACATAGTTATGCACGTAACTCTGTAAGTATGTAATTACACAATTACACACTTTCGTAGGTGAAACAGTCATTGGGGGGATAACGGGGGGTAAACGGCAGGGAGCTAAAAATAAATCCTGCATAAAACAGGGATTGGACAGTGTGGGAAAATCTGACAAGAACCTGAAAATAATGTCAGATCACTACCAGAGACCAACAATTAATTCTCCCTATTAAACATTCAAAGTTGAGATGGCACAATTCCATGTGCCTATTTTTGGCTGAACTCCTTGGGTCTATACTAAGTCAAACATCCAGTTAGGAATTACACTTAAGTCGATTTAAAACCTTTTATTAAGATGACGTCCGTTAATTTTTATGCCATGATGTCAGCATTCCTTTTTCAAAAGATTTTTTGCATTTATCTTCCTCTAAAATTCTAAACTTTAAAGTAAAGTTGGTTGTACCATACGAATTAATCATGTCACATTCTTTGTGGTACAATACTATTTGTATCTTATCGATCAATCAACTAAAAATATCAAATTGGTCGATTGATTTTCACATCTCTTTAAAAATCAAAGAGATCATAAGATTTAAATGTTACCTAATAGAAGTCGATCTACCGATATAAAAAATAGATCGACCTAGTTTAGACTTTGATCGTTGAACGTCTGAAGGTGCTCACTAGAAGAATCAATCAACCAATTTTACCGTGCTGGGACTCGTAAATACCTAGGCACGACACAGTCCAATCGTGCCATTACGATACACAGTGGCACGACAAATATTACTTCAAAATAGTATATTTGCATAGATTATTTCGTATCTAGAACGTTGATGAATACCTTTGATATATTCAAATAATTTCAGCTTCATCCACTAGGACTGCCAATGGATATCTACTTTCCGACCCGTTTCCGACCTTTTCGTATCAATTTTTCTGTTTTCGATTATTTTTTGTTTTTTCGTTTCTATTTTTGATAATATATAAATTTTATTTTATTTACAAAATATATACTCTTAAAATCTTATTTCTTAATATTAAAAAACTTTAGACTAAGTTTTTAACTTCTCCTTAATTTGTAAATAGAATCTAATTAAGTTGTCTCTCTTGTAGTATTTATTATGCCTATTATTATCAAAGATATCTTTTTTACCACTACTCCTAATGCTACATACATCTACCATTTGATCGTACCAGATGTTTTCGATTACTTTCCGTTTTCGACCCGTTTCCGATTTTCTTATAAGAAATGGATGCATAAAGTGTCATTTCTGACTCCGATCCATTGGCAGCCCTATCATCCACCCCATGTTGAAACTAGTCAAAGAAATGCATTACGCGCGTGTAATGTATCTGTGGGTGTAATATAATTCTGAGAATATTTTTAAAAAAATTAAAGAAAGATAATATGTTCAATTAAATTGGAGTATCTAGCCAGAGAAAAAATTAAAAGTTAATTATTATACTCAGTGTAATTGATTTATGTTATTTGAACTCTTTTTAATATTGTCAACGATTTTACCTAATTTCTTCTCTTCATTGAGGTTAATTAGAACAAGATTGTGATAACTAAAGTAAAAAAAAAAAATTATTTTGACACATGCTAACTATATGTCAAAAATCTATTGATTGATCAATAGATGATTATATTTTAAATAGTCAATAAATATCTTGATAACAAGATATCTATGTATTATGATTATTTGTGCTTCTTATAGTTTCTCTGATAACCTAGAAAATTATAATATACTTATAAATGTAACATTTGGAATGTAAAATTTTCATAAAATGGGTAATTCCTCCATCATGTACAAACCTTTCACAATCAATGATATTGAACTTGATATCCTACAAATATGTTTCTAATGACTATTAATAATATTATAACGGTTGAAATCATATTTTTTCTACATAAAATATAGATTGGAAAGATAAATTTTGATAAAAGAAAAGTATTATTTTGACAATCAATCCAAACACAATATATATATATATAATAATTAATCCAAACACAACAGATATCATAAAGTCACAAAATAAAATGAACAGTAGTCTTCTTTTAATTCTTTTGTTTTCTTCTTTTTCTTCTTCTTCTAGATTTGCATCCTCTAAGTCTTCATGTAGATTGGTACACACAAGATTTTATGTTCTTAATATAAACGAAGTAATTGTGTTCATCCATCACTAGGAGAAAAAAAACATAAAGATAATAAACATGAGCTAGAATAAAGTTTTATTTTCAAATAAATAATGATTTAGAACAAAGATAATGATTATAATTTAAAAAAAATCAAAGTAAGATCACATGAAAAATTTTGAAGCATCTAAAACTCCATCAATTTTGTTGATGCAAAATAACTACAATAAAAAAAATTAACTACATCTATATAGCTTTAAAAAATTTCATAAAACAAAACGATGTTGCAATATATCATCGAAAAGGACCACAAAAATTCAAAAAATAAGTATTTTCTTCTTGAAAATATTTACTAAAATGTTTAGTCATCTATTTTTATTATTTTGATGTATATATATATGATTAATTTAAATGATCAAATTTATTTAAAAGTTCAAAAGATACATTGAAACTTAGTTCTCATCAAAACATCTCAATCAGCATAAATCAAATATTTGAAACGAAATAACATATTAACCACATATATATATATATACACACACAAATCTATACATAATATGATTAACAGTAACATAAATAAAAATTGCTAGAGAGACTATAGGAACATAGAGAAATAATAAGATTAAAAAAATATATCAACTAATATTATGTCCATTACAGTCCAGAGAAATCTTCCGATGGAGAGAGGCATCTCTATTAGGGAGTAATACCCTAAACCGGGGCCATCCACCACCGCCAAACCCCAAAACCCCCGATCCACCTCTATCCTCTCATAGGTGTCTCTGCACCAGCCGCAAGCCTCTAGCGGCGGCTAGATTGTGGAAGGTGGCGGCCTTCGAGGAGGCAATGGCGACGTCGTCAAAGGCGCAGAGGCCCCCCGCTAGCCATGGCGGCCAAAATGGGTTCCGGCGGGGAGGAGGGATCCGCCACAGCTGATGGAGGAGCTCCTGGAGGCGGGCCCCCTGGCCATGGTGTTATGGGGTGGATGGTGTGAGCATCCAAGAGGGAGTGTGAGGCCCTCCGGTGGACGATGGAGGTGAAGGTGCAAAAGGCGGCGGCCTTGGAGGAGGCAATGGTGATGTGGCAGGAGTTGGTGATGGCCATGTTTAGCACAAGAGCCGGCCAAGGTTGGTTCCTAGCCTTCAACTCTTGAGCCTTCGTTGCCCACCATTGCTCTCTCTTCCACGTCAAACGCCCCTTCTCCCCTTCTCTCCTCGTCAACGCCACCATCAGCTCCCATTGGCCCTAGGCCGCCGCCTCCGCGGCACGCTTCCGCCTTGCTGCCTCTGCTGTAGTCGGCTGTACCTGTTGTTGAAGATGGGGTGGCCCCAAGAAGCAACATGTCATCATGGCGGTGGAAGGGGAAGCGAGGCGGCCGTGTGCTCTACAGTTTTAGTGATCCCCTATGCTCTGGCATTCTCCCCGTGCTCTGCAATTTTTTGATAGATTGAACGGCAGGAGAGCGAGCCTCTAGTGATTGCTCTACAATTCTCCGTGTCTAGGAAGGATAATTTAATTAATTTGAACATTTTTTTGCCATTGTTGTTTAACACTCCGTTTTAATTTACATTTCCATCATTTAACACGGCGTTTCAAATTGTCCGTTGTCGTTTCCTAAATTCGAACCATTTCAGGGAACAATTAAGGAGATCCGTTTCCTCACTGAGGATTTGTACTGATTTGTAAAGTGGACGATTCTATTTCTCGAGAATTTATACTGCGTTTTAAAGTGGATATTGAGAAAAATTAAAGGACAAATACAAACTAAAGAATGATGAACCGGGCTAATCAAAATATGAATCGGACGAAAAAATCAAAATATTTCTTCTAATATATAATTATAGATTACGGTTCCGCCGTCGAGTTGGGCTTCAGAATGATACGACAAGGTTAAATATTCTAGAGATATTTCTGGAATTTTGTATTTTGTATAGTATATGTTAATTGTATAAAGGTAAGATGCTTGTGCATGTTACTGTTCTACATACATCAGGGTTCTTTGACAATTTATAGATATAAGGGTTCGAACCCGGGGCAGCGGAAGGTTCCCTCTACAAAAAAATAATATATATATATACTAACACTCTTTTTCGCTATCTGATTTGATTTGAAGATCAGACGTGACATGGTTGGAGGATCTGTATGGGAAATATAAAATATATATATTAAGTAAAGATCTCAGCAAACAAGATCATCGTTGCATTTTGATGAATGAAATGTCAGAGTGGATTGGGAAATGAAGCATTCAATTACACGACGTTCTTATCAAGTGCAGCCAAGTCACGACAGTGAGGCATGTTTTGAGAATATATATATATATATACCCTTCTTTAAAAAAAAATGCATAACCGAATATAATCTGCTGGGGGAGAAAATTGTAAGAACTTCAAACCAGGTTGTAAGGCGGGTGATAGTTACATGACCTTGTCGCTACAGAAGTTGAAGGTCTTTACGAGGTCCAGCTTACAGGGAGAGGATCCAGAAGCAGAATAAAATACATCGCCACTATAAACATCTATATAGTCATTACTCCGACTAAATTGCTGATGGGAGCTCTTATATCCTAGATCATCTAGTTAGTTCCCCACTAAAGTAGCGCAAGGCATTTTTCGAACATGCTATTTTGGAGGGCAGTAGTGGAGATCAGGATGCTAAGAGCTCACCAAATTCTTAATTTTTATCGTCACCTCCGAACTGTGTAGAATTTCCATTCCAAAAGAAATTACTGTCGCTGGATGGATCTTCTCTTTCGACATCTCTAAGGGTGTGAATGTTGCCCCCAAATCTGCTCGGTGTTCGTCTCGTAGCTGTGTTGGCGTTGTTACCAGGTTGCAGGTTTCTTTCACCCGAGGCGTACGGAGAGTATGATCCTTCAACTGCTGAAGGATTGCTCCAAGGAGTTGGTCCTGCAGGAAAACGCAAAATACAGAGATAATCGTGTGGACATGAAAAGTAACGATTCTTTGGACAGAAATGTTTAAATATAAGAGGGATGTAAAGTTCCACATGATCTGACAAGTTGCAAGTTGTATGTTACAAACTTGCAGCAGTAATATTTGTCCAAAGACCATATATTCAAGATACTAATATTATATTGTTAAAATATTCATAATATCTGAGACATTAGACAAACAAAATTAGGATATGGTTTTTGGTAGCCATATCATTTCAACTAAAACACCTCAACATTTTTTTGCATACCGTTACATGCCTAGTAGTTGACCAATGGAAGATGAGGTATAGAAAACTAAGAAAAGGAGTTTTTATTGTGAGGGTAAAGGGAAGGTTGCGAGTCATCAGAGCAACTCATGACAAGCCATATGACAAGACAAAGTTTCTAACACCCACTCTCTATGGACGCATCTATGCCAGGCAGGTGGCACAAAGGATTAAAGCCCATTTGGCACGACGCATCAGTGTTTTTGCTTTTTTAATAAAAGCAAAGGACTTTACAAGACCTGCACATTTGTCTTGGTCATAGTGTTGGACTGAGACAACTACATGTTTTAGGTTTCAAAGTTGACTGCACTAAAGACATGAGAACAAAATGAGAAGGATCACTGCTCCATGCTTCACCCTCCAACGCCTCTTCTTTGATATAAACACAAGCATGTTAGGGGCCTCCATAAGGTACAAGGACTCTTGCTATGCACAAAAAGGGAAGAAATATTGATGCAAGATGTGTGTGCATGTATACATATAAATAGACACAAGCATGCATATTAACATGAACAGAGGATATCTCAAGTTGATGATAAAAATCAGAAGATGCCAGGCTTAGCCACAATCATAATCCTGAATCCTTGTCCCTTCCATGGGGGAGTTTCCATTACAAGAGGAACTGAAGAGATTACACATGCTACGACACAATGAGAGCAAGCTTCAAAGACTAGGCTACTCACCCTGCTGTTGTGAACTACTTGGGACTGGTTCCGAACTTGATGAATGAGAGTTTTCACCAAGATAAGAGAACGGATTCACGTAGGACAAAATCCTCTTCAAAAACGCAAAATAGCCACTGTCGTTGTCACTTGGATCAGCCTCATTTGCAGCATTTGTGTCAAATGATGACGATTGAACCCGCCTAGCTAAAGCAACATGCTGATGTGGAACCACAATCAACGCTTCCCGGCTAGCAAAACCCAGTTCAGACATTGTCTTGGACATATCTAGATGTAAATAATAATGTTAATTTTACATAAGCATGTATTGAATGTTTCAGATTTTGTACAGACTACAGAACAACCAAGCAAAATAGGGGGGAAAAAGTTGATCTGTTGCAGTTGCTTTATTTATAATTTTATATATGACAAAACTTGAAATTACAAAAGTGATGGAAAAACTATTGGATGCGTGGTAAAGGACAAGATTTAAAAAGATCGTGCTTCTCACTGTGGGTGATCTATTCGTGCTAACAGCATTGGTTTTAGCATATAGAAAAATTTCAGAGGGACCTACATGATTACAGAATATTTAGCATCGGGCACAAAATGCATGAAGAAGTAAAATCGTTAAAACAAATAAGATAGCTACTGTAGTTCCATATGTAGTATGGAGCCTTCACCGAGTCAAACTTTTCAGCCTCGCTATATTTTGAGGAGTCTGAAACATTATCGTTGTTGTCAAGGCAAACAAACATGTAGTAAGATGATCTAATGCAATAAATTTTTTGAGCCCCAATTAAAAAGGCCTGTGGAAAGGCTTCAATGTCTTGATACAATCAATCTAAACTAGGTATCAAAATTTGAAACTAGTCATCAACTAAGTACGGAGAATTAATGTCTTTTAACAAAAAACAAACAAGAGAAATATTTACTACTTTTACTACCGTCCAGCCTATTAGTTTCCCTTATTTGCTATTTTTCACCCTTATGTGGGGGACAAATAGGTTTAAACCTGTTTGTCACCCTTATTGGCCCTTATCCAACAAGGGGGACAAATAAGTCTGGACGGGCAGTGTTTACTGCCCGTCTAGACGGGTAGTAAGCATTCCACAACAAAGAAAAACTAGCAATTCCAATTATCAACTTAATCTTACTCACAGTTATTCTGATGCAGAAGGAAACATGGATAATAATTCAATAAATTATCAGGCAGAAGAGAAACACATCAAAATTAGCACCCCCCAAAAAGAAATCATCAGTGCTAAATGGATTTATTGCCAGTTTGGCCACCTGGTGATAACAAACTAAATTATGATGCAAATGAGCTAAAAAGATGGATTTAACAAAATAGTACCTTGTTCCATGAATATTTTTCGAGGATATGGAATTGCCAGGTCATAAACACCGATGTTACTGACTGCATTTTCATCTACAAAGTTTTTCACAGATCGAAGGGTGTCTGTCAAGGGAAATCTCATTTGAAGACAAGTTCCACTTGGCAAACGGATATTAAGATGCACATCAGTTGGCCTAGTGACATTTAAAGATCTAGCTGACCCTTCAACCTTTTCCTCTTGTGTCCCTTCCACTTCTTTAGCAATCATCTCTGGATTTCTTTGAGATTCAGAATCACAATGATGTACAGGGTCATCTTGATCAGATTTTGGTCTTGATCCCGATGCAGTTGAACAATTGGTTGCTCTCTTGATATTTTCATTTGCAGTATTTTCTTCCCCCTCACTAGTGACCCTAGAATTTTCATATGTGTGTTCAGCATCACAGCCTCTGGAGTTTGTATCAGCAGATATGGTAGATGAACTGGCAAGGGTAGATGAACTGGCAAGGACATCCTTTGATGAAAACTTTTTCCCGTCAAATTTCTTATTTTTATGGAACAAAAGAAAAAATAACTGAGTTAATTATCTCTTTTGTTAAACACTTGTGAATTTCTTACAGCAGAAGCATAAAAATATTAGGCTCATCTAAAACTTCAAATGAAGCTTACTTCAGAGATCCTTTCATCATCTCTTTCTGCAAAATTAGTTAATGGTGTAACATCTGAATTTTGAGAATTATTTGTGAATGTTGATACATTAGTGCTTGATGAACTTCCTGCCTCGGGTGAAGCAATAATGCTTGAAGTTGAAGGTTCTGACTTCTTTGAAGCAAGTGCTGCAGTCAAGAGAACGGCAGCTGTTTCCTGAAATGGATCGGTAGGTCAGCACTTTTTTAATGTTCAACACAGATGATGATTCAAAAAGAAGAAGAAGATAATGGTAAATCCAGTAACAGATTATGAATAACCTTAAGATCATCACCATAAGGTACCTGAATATGCAGAGTTGCCCAAGCCTTTTCAACATTTTCGACCAAATTCTCAGCACTGATGAAGCCCCCTGAAAAATTCAAAGAGACACGTATGAAAAGGAATCAATTATGCAAGGCTCGAGAACAAAGACCACAGAGATGACTTGAATACGGAACAACATTAACCGTACATTCTCATACATACCATGCTGCCATATCATTACACCATTGAATCCAACAACAGATATTTGGTACAGAATTCTGAGGATCTGAACAAGTCATGTAAGGACAATTGAGAGAAAGGACAATCAAATGATAATAAACAATATAATTATTGCAATGAAAAATGGTAAAAGAATAAAACGAAATATTGCCATTATGGTAACAAGTTGTTTGACCCAAACCCAGCACCGCACAGTAGGGATGTAAACGGAACCCGATATTCCGACCCGATTCCGATAAAAATTATCGGTTTCGGAATCGGAAAATGATACCGATAGCTTATCGGAATCGGTATCGGATATTCCGATAAACTATCGGAATCGGAAATCGGAATTGAAAAATAATCAGAATCGGAATCGGTATCGGTTATTCCGATAAATTATCATAAAATCAAAAGGTAAAATTATGGTAAACACCTTAGCTTATCGGAATTTCGGTTCCGGTAATATTATCGGAATCGGAATTAACCATTCCGATTTTATCGGAATCGGAACCATATTTCGGTTATCGGAATCGGAATCGGAATCTGTGTTTCCGGTTCCGAACCCGACCTGTTTGCAGCCCTACCGCACAGTTATAGCTCACAATTATCTGACCTGTAACTGGCCCAGGTCACAATGGACAAGACCCAACTTTATGTGTTTGGATCAGATTTTGTCCCTAATGTTTCAGGTCAAGATGACATGACCTGCAGACCAATCGAACTTCAAGGTTGCTAACTTGAATCCACCCTTGAGTGTCAGACTTCTTCAGGTTAGACTGTGCCTGGTTGAATGAATTGCTTATGCCGGAGGAGAGAGGCACACACAGTGGACAGTACTGTGTGGTGTAATTATGATGCCTCTTAATTGATTACAGAAAATGATTTTGAAACGGACTCATAATGCAGGGTTATGAAGATTGGACATAGTTACCGGATGGTGTGCTCCCTAATTTGTAAAGATCACATAATCTGACAATGACAAATGTACAATGATAACTTGACCCTTGTGATGATCTGATGATCATGATGACATGGATGTGATAATTAAAGCGATACAAAAACAATGGTGATAAAACTCATAATGATAACCATGAAGGTAACATTATGATAAAGGTTAGCACATAAAAATATCATGATTATGTCCGTGGATTAAGCAAACCATAGATTGACAATGGTCAACCCAACTATGCAGCCTAAATTCTAAACTGGACTATGATTTGAAACTTCACATCCAATAAAATTTGCAACATAAGTAGCAAAACTTACGATTAACACCTAATATAATAGAATCCACAACTCACAGAAGTATATTACTATTTTTAAATCTGTAAAAACTATTGCCCAACCCTAGACTCATTAGATTGTAGTCACAAATTCCAAACATTAAAAAGAACTTCAAATTTATCATAAATGATAGACAAATTGAAATCTGTCCAAAATTTATAAACCAAGTTTCATTGTGTACAAATTGCTGAAATGCCCTAAATTTCACAAAAAAATGCAGAAACATCCTAAATTCACAAAAAATGCCCTATAATTCAAAAAAAAATCCAGAAAATCTGTGAGAATTTTCATAAAACTCCTAGAGGTAAAAGTCGAAGAAAAACCCATGAAGAATTCATGGTTACATAGTTCCAATGCAGCAAAAGAAGAAGAAGAAGAAGAAGCAGTCGCTAGGTGGATTGCGGCTATGAGTTCTGGACGCACACCCGCAAATGATTTTATTAAGAATAACCTAATCACAACATGACCAAAAAACCCCTGTTACAGCTCATATCAACCAGGGGTATTAAAGGAAGGGAAAACAACCAAGTTTAAGTTAAACAGATCCCATCTAATGGGTCTAGTAAAGAACCTACAAACCTAACACACAAAAGCACAAGAGAAAGTGACCGGACCCATAAACGATATGTCCGGTCATGGGCCTGAACTCATAAATGCCCAGAGTCGCAGGGTATCATTGATGGGGAGCGAGAAGCTGAAGCAATGGTTTAGGCCCATTTGAAACCCATTTGGAGATTTCTTATTTTTCTGTAATTTTTTGGTGTATTTTCGCACTATTTTAAAGTCCAAGGGTAAAGTAGTCCAAAAAGAATCAAATTAGAGTCCATTTAGTTTTTATTATGTATTTTTGCATTTCTTTATTTGAGTAGTTGTATTTGGGTAGGATTCTGTAGGTTTCTAATACCGCAAGTTTTATTAGGGATAGAAGTCTATCTTTAATTTGAAGTCCATTAGGATTGGGAATAGCCCAAACCTATTTAAACACATGTATTGTTCTATTTTGAGATTATTGATTGATGAATTAAAGAAAAGAAAAGTTTGCAGTCTTGTTCTCTGCGATGGAGAAGAAGAAGTTTTGAGAAGAAGCTTCACCCAAAGTGGTCCCTGTGAAGGGGAGGGCGCGAAGCCTACATCCCACCTTCTATCCCCTCTCCGGTGAGACTGTGGCTACCTCTCCCTTTTCCTCCACTGTCCCGCATCAATCATGTTCTACACCCCAAAACCTAAAAGAGTTGCAGAAACACTCATGGACAAAAAAATTGCAGAAAATCCCTTGATTTAAAAACTGCAAAGACTCCTCTAAGACTTAAAAATTGCAGAAACCTGGAACTCAAAGATGCAAAAGAAGCCCTGGAACTTAAGAATTGCAGAAAGCCCCTCAGAACCTTAAAAACGGACAAAAGTCCCTAAGAACTGAAAAACGACAAACAGGCTGCCAAACTTTGGAAAATCCCGGAGCCAAAGTTACTCGAAATGTCCCTTTAAACCAAATCCTCCAAAAAATCACTCTAAACACTAAAATGTGCGTTAAATTTTGGCCACTATTTGGAATAATTACCTAAATGGCCCTGTTGTTTTTCAAGAGAGGAATAGGCCAAGCATAAGGAAGAAGAAGAGAAGAAAGAGAAAGGGAGCAACTGTAATCCCAAGAATTGACTAGCGGTTTCTTTAACCCTATGACTTTTATTGATTGGGATAGCTACAAACTAAATATTTCAAATTGGACAAATATAACCTTTAAAACAGGGATAAATATCTCTCTAGTCTTCTCTCATGAGAGAAGCTCCAGGCATGTTTCGGCCCTCTGGGCCAATAGCGTCCCCCTGGGGGGAGGTGGCCCTCGCCGGAGTGTCCCGTCGAGGTCCAAGGTCTCCCCTACATGCCACCAATGTGGGTGGAGAGGGCACATCAGGCATTTTTGCCCGGTGTAGGGTCGAAGAGAAGCAGCGTCAAGATCTCAGCGAAGGACTTATGCGGAGGTGGTGCACATTGAAGATCTAAGACAAACTTTATTTAGACAGTCACACACTCCCATTTTAAAATTTTAGCCTGAAGAGAGGTTGCTTTTAAGCTTTAGCAATATATTCAAACTTGCTCAGCTAGTTGTCATTTAAATGAACATAAAAAGTGGACAAGGAAAGCTCAGAATTTCAAGACGATAGCAAGACACTCATTGAAGGATACAAATGGCTGAAAATTGTAATGCATCAACACTTCCCTCCACAAGGTGCAAGAAGATGCAATGTTTAGATATTGACTCTGCTACCTGAGAGGAGATTGGCATAAAAAATAAGCACAATACAGTGTCACCCACCCACATCAAAAGAAAAGACAAATGAATTCACAAGTGTCTCACTCTTTGATCCATCCATGTTGATTGTTCCAAACTTGTTGACGCATCATCATCACCTAAAGAATGACAATAACCGAGAGTTTTAGAGATTATGATGAGATTTACTAGAATAGTACAAAATTCATAACCAATCATTACCTGTGTATGTGAGTGCCAAAAAGAAAAAGCCTACTCAAGATCCTGACATGCAGTTGGTAATCTTTAACTCTAAGCAACTAATGGCATAGCTCTTACATAATTTTCATTTTCCATTTGCAGAACAAACGACCTATAAGGCCTAAAATAAAATAAAATATTTGTGTATTCAAGATTACTTCCTTTATCCCAAGTTACCTAACTCATCCACACAAAACCAATGTACAGGAGGCACGAGGACTTAGTGTAATTTCCATTCGGAGACATGAATGGCCAGAATGAAGCAAATATCCCCGGATGGAATGTGAATCAGTTCTAGTTTTCTAGACCATGTCCATTACATTCTTATGTTTAACATCCTACTCTTCAGCAATTTATTTTTTTGGAAAAGTGGATAGTACCACAAGTATATTAATAAAAAGAGGAATGTACAAGCATAGGCCCCAGGAAAGACCCCCCGAAAAACAGCCCTGACCCAATATATCACAAGCCACACCTAGAAGGAGTGACAATCTCTATCCCCCCAACAAAACAAGAAGTGTGGAGTTGGACTGATTTACATTACAAACAATTGACACCCATTCCGTAACTTTACTACAAATCCCAACAAAAGGAGCCTCTGCATCCCAAACAACCCTCGAAAATATGTGAATTGTTCCTCTCCCCCCAAATCATCCATAAGGTAGCATGAAGAATAAGCCACCAGACTGTGCTATCACCTTTCGCAGGCCATTGCCTGTTCCACCACTCAATCATCTGCCGAACCTCGAAATGATGACTAATGGTGCAATGGGTCCCCACAGCCATCTCTGTCCAAACTCTGTGAGTAGGAGCACCCAGCAAAATATGATCAAGAGATTCATCCTCCTCCCCACAAAGGATGCAAGTAGTCTGAATGTCTGGCAAAAATAGGGGCAACCTATCCCGAGTGGGAAGTCTTCCAATGGAAATTCTCCAAAGCAGAACTTTCACCTTCAAAGGACTTCTAGGCTTCCAAACCTGATCATGAAGTCCATGTCAAACCCCTCCATCTGAAATGGTACAGTAAGCCAATCTGACCGAGAAGCGACCTCCCTTCTCCCACCAATTTATAGGTACAGCTGGATGTTGGGGGTATGAAAACTTGCTTTGCAGAAAGTGGGAGATGAAAAGGCAGGGTTGATGGTACAGAGTCATGAATGAATTTCACTAACTACCACTTAGAAGTATCTTATGATTTATGATCATTACTAATTGAGTTGTGCAGCCCTCAAAAAACAAATTCAATAATTACAACAGGAACAAGTGACAATTACAAATCAAAACCAAATGTACATTATACATTGACGACTGATGAGAGAATGCAAGGTAAAATGCAAGTTCTGATTTGTTTAGACATTGGCCAACACATCAGATTCTTGGATACTTTAGTGGGCAGGTGGTGACTGATTGCTAAATCATTCCCCCTGTAATTTCAAGTTTTCGGT
Source organism: Colocasia esculenta (assembly GCA_014218235.1). Lineage (NCBI taxonomy): Eukaryota > Viridiplantae > Streptophyta > Magnoliopsida > Alismatales > Araceae > Colocasia > Colocasia esculenta. The sequence goes on along the minus strand of CM024754.1, from coordinate 180,622,057 downwards.
TAATTATCAACTGTGATGCCATGGTGTGGACACGGGATTTTTCTGCACTCGATTTATCATTCATTTCATTTCATTTTGTTTTGGTTCAAGATATTCATTCATTTCACATATTTTGGATTTTGGTATTTGCGGGGCGTGCAATCTGTCTAGTAGACAGGAGAAAAAGTCCGCGCGATGTGGAGGAAGGGTTTTGGTGTCCGAGGAACGGACGGGTGTTGGTGTCCGAGGAACAGACGGGTATTGGTGTCCGAGGACGGACGGGTATTGGTGTCCGAGGAACGGACGGGTGCGCCAATTTTAATCTGAACTTCTTTGATTCCGTGTCTTTTCATCACAGGCGATCAGGGTAGCGTGTGCTGGACCTCTGCCTCCATCGATCGGAATCGATGTTACATTTACATCGAGTTAAAAACCCTTGGTATTATTTAATACCAGCTTTAACTCGAATACCATTCATAGCAAGGATGAGAACATATATATGTAAAGAATTTAGAAAGTCCTAATATGATATTTTCACCCTCTTTTATTGAAAATGCATTTTACTCTTTGAAAATGTTCGAGTTTGTTTCATCTTGAATGGTATAGATGGTATGGCTGCCTATTTTCTTTAGGTGTGAAATATGATTTTGAAAATGGAACGAGTATATATTCATGGACCCGTTTGAGGTTTAAAATGTATGATTTGAACTTTCGTTTGGAATGGGTATACACCCACAGATTATTTCTGGGCTTTATGTGTATTGAGAACTTGGGCAGCACTTCCACATAGGCAGAGTTGTTGTGCAAATTTATGGTATGACTTTGATTATAGATTATGAAGTTCCGTGGCATATATTTTTTTGTGGGGCGAAGCCTCTCTTTGAACAGAGCTTCCCTTCTTCTTTTGTTCGCATGGAGATGACCTTGCAGACATATGGATATATTCTTTTGTGAGGGTCCTTGTCAAAGCGGAGTTTCTCCCCGATGAACTATCCACATGGGTACAACTCTTTTGTGAATATATATATATATATTATATATTTTTGGCAGAATTTCGGCTCGGCCGGAGTTTGTCTTTTCTTTTCTTCTTTTAGAATATATTCATATAATCATGATTTTTCATGGGTGTATGCATATATTTTCTGCAGAACTTCGCTTAGGTAGAACTCCCTTTATTGCATACAAATGTGGAGTTGTAGACATCTGAGTCTGTTTTCGGGCAGAACCTCCGCTTAGACAAAATGTCCTCAAGAAACGTATGCATATGAAATGGTGTTTATATGAATATATTTTAGGGAGAGTCTCTACTTAGGCAGGATTCTTCCCGCAGAATACATGTGCATAGCCATGAATTTGTAATTTTTGAATATCTTCTCGAGCAGTATCTCCATTTAGGCGGAGTTTCCATCACGAAAGGTATCTCTGTAGAAACAGAGTCTCCTTCGAGAAATATACTCATATGAATCCAATTTATGGTTGTACAAAAGTGTTCTTGGGCAGAATTCCCGCTTAGGCAGTTTCCCCTAGGAAACATATGCACATAAGCACGGATTCGTATTATATGAATATGTTCTTGAATAGAGATTCTACTCAAATGGAAGTTCTGCTATGGAACATATATGTATAGGCGCAAAATTGCCATTTTTATGGATATATTCCCGAGCTATAACCCCGCTTGGGCGGGAGCTCCCTAGAGTTTATTCTGGAAAAGGAGGTTTCTGCCCGGGCAGAGTTTCCTTTAGAAAGATATACATATGAATGCAATTTGCGAATATACGGGTATGTTCTTTTTCATCTGAAGGATTGAAGACATAAGAATCCGCCCGTATTTCGGCTTCAGGCAGAGGCTTTGACTCTTCGCCGTGAATGAGAACGACTTTGCTTGATTTTGTGATATCGGGCTTCTTGAAAATACTAGATGCAACTTTTTACTCTTTACCATGCCCTTTCTTGTGACGACGATTTGAATTATTTGCTGGCCGACGCTGATATGTCAGCATTGTTGGCTTACCTTAAGCCTGTTTGGTATTATCACTTGGAGAGATTTATAGCTTCTTTGGTTGAGGTTTGGACACCATATTGTAAATTGGTGAGTTAAATATGTAATTGATTCTTCAATTTTGATTGATTTTTTTTTAAGTTGATATTTGAGGTACCTCAGCAGCAGCATCACGCTACATTTATTCTTTTTCATTCTTCTTTTATTATTATTACTATTATTCCTTGTTTTTTTTTTTTGTTCGTTTGTGTTTTTTTTGTTTTTTTTGTTTTGTTTTTGTTGTGTTATATATATATATATATATATATATATATATATTATATATATGATATATTTTTATTTCATACCTGAAGAGCTTTAAGTGAGCTTAGGACTTTCTGCTCTAAAGATGATTTGGAGATGCTTCTCTTGTTGGAGCCGCCTCTTACTGTAGAGTTGTTGACTCTTTTGGAACTGGCTGATTTTGAGGGCCGATAGTGACCCATTCACAGGTTGCATTAATTGAAGATGGGAGTTGGTGATAATGATCGACGAACTCCTCTGCTTGCTGGGAGATTGGCTTTGCCGCAACTTCTTTTGATATTCTAATTCTGTATTGAAAAAGATCAATTTTGAATTGCTCCATTTCGGCTTTGACTCTGTATCGTCCATGGCCCAGTGGATGATGATAATATTTACATATCTTTGGATATAGAGCTTGGGATTCTGGACTTGAACCATAGGCTCGTGTGACACGTTATTTGCTGGCGCCAAAGAATTCCCATATTGATCAATTTTTCCTTCCCAGATATGAGTTTCGACCAAATCATGGAGATCCAAACAATAGTCATACATCTCCTTTCACTCTGAAAGATATGATGCTGGTTCAAGTATGGAAACTAGACTTTGCCTTCTGAGATTGTCAAGTATAAACTTGGTGCTCTTTGTTACAAATGAAAGCTTATTGTAGAAATGCACATTTGTATACGATTGACTGGATAAATATGGATTTGAATGCTCCCCCACTGATGAGCGAGGAAGACCAAAATGATGATGCATTAATGACATTCACCTAATAGGATCTAGGTTGGCTGGTCCATTTGGTGGTTGTTGAGTATGAGGCTGGTTGACCCGATGAATACCCAGGTCAATTAGCTTTTGAACATCATTTTTGAATCTTATGCAATCTTTGATACTATGACCCATCATTGATGATACGGGCAGTAATTGGCTAATATTTCTGTCGGAGCTCGGTAATCCATCAATCCGATTGAAGGCATAGCCGGAAAAGTGAGAAAGTTTGATGTCGAGGGAAAGAATATAACCTTGCCGGCTCGACAGGAGTTGAAGGATCTTCGGATAGCCACCCAATTGAGTCTGCATATGGTGACATAGGAGGCGGCTCTGAATATATTTGAGTATGCATAAGAGTATATTTGCCTTTGGACTCTCCTCATCATCCTATGTGGATCATGCCTTGATCTTGGTGGAGAATGAGCTCCTGAATTATCTTGAGGAGGATCACATGAATGACCGTCCTCGGGATAATTTGAATTTGTTGGAAGTCCCGTCATATAAGTGACATTGACATTGCTTTGGTCGATCCCAAGCATGAAGTTGAGGAGAGTTAACCAGACCATTCTGAATGAATATGAGGCCGTTTTGAATAATCTTCTGGGCCTCATTTTTGAAGACGTATCAACCTTCAATTACATGCCCCACCATACGGTGATACGGGCAAATTAAGCTGATTGGTTTTGCTGACATTTGCCGGCTTCTTTGGTGTTGGCAGTGATATTAACTGATTATCGAGGCAGAGATCAAAGAGCCTCTTAGTATGCTCCTTTTTGAAGGAATAAGGAGTTTTCATACGCCCTTTATGAGATACATGAGCCATTTGTTTGGCTAGAAACATCTCAATTTCTGCTACCATATAATTTAATTGCTCGAAACTCTTGATATTTGCTTCCAAGAGTTTCTCATTGATTGTTGATGTGAGGCCTCTTCGGTAGATAGGGATTGTATCTATTTGCGGGGAGAGTTATTGCATTTCATGCTAAACTCTCTCCGCCTCTTGGTAAAGTGGATTGCCGATTCCTCTTTCTGTTGTTTGAGGGAACATAATTTGGCGAGAGAGATACCTTCCCTTTAGCCGTTTAGAGATGGTCTAGAAATTTCTTTTGCAAATCCGCCCAATCAGCAACTGAGTCAGGCTTGAGTTCTGAATACCTTTGAAATGCAACTTCAATCAAGGAAGTTGCAAAATATCTTGGAGATAAGATTTGCCGATGGCGAGCTCGCCCAGGCAATAACATAATGTGCCACATATTCCAGTGGTAACCCATGTCCATTAAACTTTGATAGTTTTGGGACTTTAGGACATGTTTCTGGCAGCTTCTTGAATTGATGATATACTGGATATGGAACAGATTATAGATTTGTCATCTGCATGCCTTTGCTCTGCTGAGCGAACATATTTTGAATAATTTTCTATATCTCATGCCTTTGAATGGGAATACCTTGAATTGTTTCTGTTTGAGGAGGCATATACTAGACGAGTCAATGATATCCTGACTCGTAGTTTGAGGAAGAAGACCAGTTGTAGAAACTACCGGACGATTTGCCGGGGCAGACCCATCTGGATGCTAAATTTGTTGATTTTCAGTAGAGACTGGCTCTGTAGAATGCTGGAGGCTTGAAGTTGCCAATTGCCTCATCTCATTTAGAAGCGCAACCACTTGAGATTGACATTGCTGCATCACTTGGCATTTGCCATCACCTGACATTACTTGGAAATTTTCCTTTGTAGGCAAATCAATGGCGGCGTTGATATTTGAAGTAGGAAGCCCATCTTCTTTGATTTGAACATTTGTCTCTTTGAAGAAGGGGATTTGAATTCCTTCATGTTGAAAGCCAACACGAGGGGGAGCTTGACTAGATGTTCCGGCTTGTCTGCTGGGCTGGCGGTTTCTTCTGGCAAACTGCCCGATGGCCTTAGTGGGAATATTTGGGTTGGCTTCTGCGATTTGTTTTGCCCTTTTGCCAGAGTCTCTCCCAGAGGCATAGTATGGGAAGATTATAAGCTTGGGTTTTTCCTGAGCTGCCCAAGTAACACATCGTCTTTTTGACGGACGGGTATTGGCATTAGGAATTGCCCCCAGCCTATCAAATATTGAGATTCGCCGTATACGATCAGGGATCGATACGCGAGATTTGAATTGTTAAGTTGAAATTTCTTTGACTACCCGGATATTTCTCAGGCCTTGAAGAGTATAGCTTGATTTCCCTTTTTTTTCCTTTTTTCCTTTTTTTTTGCCGATGATGGTACTTGAGTTCAATATGTTGAAGGGAAGCATCTTTGACGTTGCTTCTTTTACTGAACATCTTTGCTATATTTGCTTGAGTCTTCTTGAGTTTTTGGGCTTCCTTTTTTTTGGAACCCAATTTGTTTGAACTTGGGAGAGTGCCGGTTCTTTTGCTTGACATCGGCCTCCTTCTTGGTATCTCCTGATTCTCCTTGAAACCGCCGCAAAACTGAGAAGCGGTTTGAGGTTGGGATTGTAGGAACATACCTATCCCGCAGGGTGATAGGTTGGCTTCCGTCGAGCCGTACCTGCAGACCTTTGATCATGATGGATTTGCCGGATCTGAGGTGGCAGCTGATGGCCTTTTACTTTTATGATTTTATTTTGTCCTTGTTGTAGAGACGGAAACTTTGATTTTGGAGGAAATTGCCTGGATTGAGCAAGTCTGGATTTGGGCAGACTTAGTTTTAAATGGCTTTTTTTTGGGTTAAAGGTATGGTATTGGAATTTGGTGGAGCCTACCATTGAGGTTTGGTGGTCTTGATTTTAAGATTTGAGTTTGGATTTTGGTCTAGCCTACCTTTGTGGCTTACTGGCTATGATTTTGTATTTGGATTTGAGATAGCCTACCTTTGTGGTTTACTGGCTATGATTTAGAATTTGGATTTGAGATAGCCTACCTTTGTGGTTTACTGACTATGGTTTTGAATTTGATTTGGAATAGCCTACCTTTGCGGTTTATTGGCTATGGTTTGGAATTTGGATTTGAGATATGACCTGCCTTGATGGCTTGTTGGTCATGTGCTTGAGTTTGGATTTGATATAGCCTACCTTTGTGGTTTACTGGCTATGGTTTTGAATTTGGATTTGAAATAGCCTACCTTTGTGGTTTACTGGCTATGGTTTGGAATTTAGATTTGAGATAGCCTACCTTTGTGGTTTACTGGCTATGGTTTTGAATTTTGTATTTGGATATAACTTACCTAGGCTCACAGCCAATAAATGTTGTTGGCCAGAGTTAGGTTTATCCCCTTCATTAGCATTATCTTGGAGAGCATTCGGGTGCCCCCTGTTGATAATAGCAGGACGAGCTTTGACGTGCCCATGACTCTTGTGGTCTTCCTTGTTGATTTGTTGGAGAGAGGCTTTTGAGCAGCATCTTCTTCATAAGCCGAACCACCCTAGGGAATAAGGGGATCCGACAATTGCTGGGAAATCTCCGAATACGATCGGAGTCGCCAGGTACCGAACTTTGCATAGTTGTTGATGACGAGCGGTCCATAAGTGACGGCCATCTTCAACAGTTTGCGATTTGCCTTCTTGTTTGTACCTTCAAGGGAAAACATCGGAATTAGGACTTTCATGAAAAATATATATGTCTCATCCTTTTTGCTATGAATGGTGAGAAGAGGTCCCCGGCGCGTGCCAATTGTGGACACGAGATTTTTCTGCACTCGATTTTATTCATTCATTTCATTTTGTTTTGGTTCAAGGTATTCATTCATTTCACATATTTTGGATTTTGGTATTTGCGGGGCGTGCCAATCTGTCTAGTAGACAGGAGAAAAAGTCTGCGCGATGTGGAGGAAGGGTTTTGGTGTCCGAGGAACGGACGGGTGTTGGTGTCCGAGGAACGGACGGGTATTGGTGTCCGAGAACGGACAGGTATTGGTGTCCGAGGAACGGACAGGTGCGCCAATTTTAATCTGAACTTCTTTGATTCCGTGTCTTTTCATCAACAGGCGATCAGGGTAGCGTGTGCTGGACCTCTGCCTCCATTGATCGGAATCGATGTTACATTTACATCGAGTTAAAAGCCCTTGGTATTATTTAATATCAGCTTTAACCCGAATACCATTCATAGCAAGGATGAGAACATATATATGTAAAGAATTTAGAAAGTCCTAATATGATATTTTCCCCCTCTTTTATTGAAAATGCATTTTACTCTTTGAAAATGTTCGAGTTTGTTTCATTTTGAATGGTATGAGATGGTATGGCTGCCTATTTCTTGGGTGTGAAATATGATTTTGAAAATGGAACGGGTATATTTCATGGACCCTTTTGAGGTTTAAAATGTATGATTTGAACTTTCGTTTGGAATGGGTATCACCCACAGAGATTATTTCTGGGCTTTATGTGTATTGAGAACTTGGGCAGCACTTCCACATGGGCAGAGTTGTTGTGCAAATTTATGTATGACTTTGATTATAGATTATGAAGTTCCGTGGCATATATTTTTTTGTGGGGCGAAGCCTATCTTTGAACAGAGCTTCCCTTCTTCTTTTGTTCGCATGGAGATGACCTTGCAGACATATGGATATATTTCTTGTGAGGGTCCTTCATCCTTGTCAAAGCGGAGTTTCTCCCCGATGAACTATCCACATGGGTACAACTCTTTTGTGAATATATATATATATATATATATATATATATATATATATATATATATATATTTCTGGCAGAATTTCGGCTCGGCCGGAGTTTGTCTTTTCTTTTCTTCTTTTAGAAATATAATCATATAATCATGATTTTTCATGGTGTATGCATATATTTTCTACAGAACTTCCACTTAGGTAGAACTCCCTTTATTGCATACAAATGTGGAGTTGTAGACATCTGAGTCTGTTTTCGGGCAGAACCTCTGCTTAGACAAAATGTCCTCAAGAAACGTATGCATATGAAATGGTGTTTATATGAATATGTTTTAGGGAGAGTCTCTACTTAGGCAGGATTCTTCCCGCAGAATACATGTGCATAGCCATGAATTTGTAATTTTATGAATATCTTCTCGAGCAGTATCTCCATTTAGGCGGAGTTTCCATCACGAAAGGAATCTCTGTAGAAACAGAGTCTCCTTCGAGAAATATACTCATATGAATCCAATTTATGGTTGTACAAAAGTGTTCTTGGGCAAAATTCTCGCTTAGGCAGAGTTTCCCCTAGGAAACATATGCACATAAGCACGGATTCGTAATTATATGAATATGTTCTTGAATAGAGATTCTACTCAAATGGAAGTTCTGTTATGGAACATATGTATAGGCGCAAAATTGCCATTTTTATGGATATATCCCGAGCTATAACCCCGCTTGGGCGGGAGCTCCCTAGAGTTTATTCTGGAAAAGGAGGTTTCTGCCCGGGCAGAGTTTCCTTTAGGGAAGATATACATATGAATGCAAATTTGCGAATATACGGGTATGTTCTTGGGCAGAATCTCCGCTTGGGCAGAGTCTCCTCTAAGAAACATATACATATAAATACGAGTCTGTGGTTACATGGACATGTTTCTTCAGAAGGAACTTTGTCATGGGCAGAGTTTCCTCCTGAGAAAGCATATATGTATAAGTGCAAATTTGAGGTTTATGGATATGTCTTAGTCGGAATCTCCACTTGGGCAGAGTTTCTCCTAGGAAACATATACATAAAAACACAAATTTGCGAATATACGAATATGTTCTCGAGTAGAATCTCCACTTGGCAGAGTCTCCCCTAAGAACACATACATATAAACACAAACACACCATCCCAGAGACTTAGCACTCGATGGGAGTGGCACATATGCGTCCGGATGCGTAGCATTCAGAGCACGAATTACAAAGGTATTTAAATACCATATGTCCATGTATGGACGGTATTTAAACCCTATAGCCCATGGGGGCCGATGCCGTTATTACGGACTAAGAAGAGAGATTGCCGATGCCGTATGGAGACGATCTCTCGATTTCTCACTCTGCTCCGAGTAGGAAGGGGGGGTTTGGAAACTTTTGTATCTTTTTCTTTGAGAATTTCGGGAAAACAGGGGGACAGCACCACGGGATGGAGAGGGCTGTAGCCTTTTTTGGGGGTCGGCCCCTTTGAATGAGGGGATTGGGGGGCCTTTTATAGGGGAAGGCCCCCCTTACATGTGTGGGAGTGGGGGCTCCCTTTAACCGATGGGAGTCCCATCGGTTAGAGGGAAATTCTCTTTAACCGGGGGGTACCATCGGTTAGAGGGATAAAACCCCTCAACCGATGGTAGTCCCATCGGTTAAGGGGGAAAATCCCCTTAACCGATGGCAGTCCCATCGGTTAGGGGACTCTCAAGGGGAGATCCCCTTAACCGATGGGACTCCCATCGGTTAGAGGGGAATTCCCCTCTAACCGATGGTTGGAGGGGTTTGTCCCTCCAACCGATGGTGCTTCCATCGGTTGGGGGAGAGAACCCCCTTAACCGATGGAAAAAACCCCCAACCGATGGTGCTTCCATCGGTTAAGGGAGGGAGAATTTCTGGGAATGGGGAATTGGAAATTTTTTTTTTTTGTGTCCACACATGGTAATCAGTATCCCTGGTAATATCACCATGAGTAGCCAAATTTTGTTTAGTTTCAGAAAGCTTTTTGAATATAAGAGGGGGTATACATGGTAATCCAGCACAAATATAGCACCTGCAAGAAATCTTTGGCGGAAAAGGATTCATGTAGCCGATCCCAAATAATGGGATAAGGCTCATGATGATGATGATACATGGTAATCCAGCAGGGACTGATGCACTGGTAAAAGGAAGCCCTTTGTTTTGAACTGCAGAGCTGTCAACAAGGAATATGGTTGTATTGAGATTCAGTTGCACGAAATATGCTGAGGTGGAAGCAAAAGACGCCCGCTCCACCTAATGGCACCCATCTTCATCCGACACCTCCAAAACTGTGCAAGGTTCTTTTACAGTATTGCTCAATGAACAAGCTAAACCAGAACAAGGGAGTTAGACTACAAGTCTACAAGCTCACAACCACCAGAACCTTCCCAATGCAGCTAGTCATAGAAAGAAAAGTATTTTGGGAATGGGCTGCCTTGAACCACTTTAGTCTAATTTGCCCAGAATCAGATGTCCCCGTACCAGTGAAACTATGGTTCACACAGTGTCTGGCCACTGCTGACCTGATATCAGCATGCCTCTGCAAATAGAAGAATCATTTTCCAATAGTGAGGGAGTAAATATGACATTCTGAGTTTACAGACAGTGGAAGAACACAAACAGTAGAATAATACTTTCTTCTGTTCTGATCCACAATTTCTCTATATGCCTCATTGATGGATGCTTCCATTCTTGGGGACCAGATACCTCTCTCTCCATTAATAGAGTGAAATCCCTTATATCTTTTCTTGTTAGACCTCTTCCCTTTTTTCAGCAGAAAATCAAATCTAAGTTCAAAATTATCTTATGAGATAAAGAACCACTCTTCACACATCGCTTCGAGAGAAGATGACATCACTCCATGAAATTTGAATACTAATGACGGCACTCAATTCCCCAGATGCAACAAGATTTAGTTTATGGGCCAAATGCATTCCAGGATAAGATCAGTTTTCAGCAGCAAAAATTAAGCTTCACCTGAATTGTAGACAACAAATGTTAGCAACAATAGTTGAGCTTTACCTGAAATGTACACAACAAAAAGTCTCTTCTTGTTTGTGCTTCAGTAATTGCATCAGCAATGGAGCCTTTGTACGTGAATGGAAAAGAAGACCCCTCCATCTACCACAAAGAAAACCAAAGGGAAAGACATTAAGGCAGAAGAATATATTTTTCTGTTTGAGGTTGTTGAAACCACATTTCATTCAAAGAAGAGCATACCAACACACAAAAAAATCTTCTATCATGATAATGGAAAGAGCAATAGAACACAGAAAGATATCATCCAAAGGTGAAACACCCTAAAAAAGAACCCACAACAAATACATGGAGAACCCAAAACAATTCCTGTATGAACCTCGACCCCTCAGTAAAATAGAATTCTTCATGTCTTCCCAATCTGATCCCACTAAATAATCTTCCAGCAATTTAAGACCACCTGCAAGATATGATAAGTTCTATGCCAATCATTTTCAAAAACCTGACTGTTCCTTTGCTTCCAAGTACCCACAGGAGAGCACTTTTGCATTTTCCGTATCTTCTTTTTAGTGATAAGAGGATTCTTCTCTCTCCAGTCTCCAAATAGATCTTCCATATATTTAGGTTCTCACCAAAGACTGTGCACAGCCTTGAAAATGGTATTCAACATAACTTATACGATCCCAGACTGTTGAACAGGTGTCTCATAAATTCAAGGCAGAACATTAAGTTATTTTAATACTGTAGAGAGATTCTGAACACTAAAAGATGGCAGCATGTGCTTCTCAGCAGGTCAAGTTTTAAAGAACATAAGCGTACTCAATGGAACAAAATGTTGATTGCCAGATCGAGCCTGATTGACAGCATGCAATTACTGATCATATAGCTTTCCTGGAGAAACTGGGGAGGCTGAATTATTCATTTAGCAGTCCTAGACTCCTAGTCAACCAGTACATGGTTTAAGGTTTTGGAGTTTCTGAGGTTGAACATGCAATTTGAAAAATGAAAAATAAATAAATAAATGACAATTTGAACTAACATTTTTATAGAATGCAAGTAACTGTTTTGTGTGTGATTTGATCACTTCCATGAATCACACTTTCAGGTTGAAGTATTTAATCTTGTTTTTCTGTGAGTTTGATCAAGAAATGATGTTACATGAAACCTTATAGATAGTGAAGTGATTCTTGAACCCATGTGTTGGTGAATATGTTTATTTGAATAAGTAGAAGACATATGTGGCTGAATCTGGGAATTGATTCACACATTTCCCTCATAATAGTGGAGGTCGTGCAGCAATAGAATGATATTCCCGGTTCCCACTTGTCTATGACACATTGCAAAAGAGCATTAGCAGTTTTTTCATGGTTTTGTTTGACTTCAGAGTTCAGCCTCCACTTTGGCTTGTAAATATTTCTGGATTTTTTTCCCAACTCTGTGCATTTAATGTTGGTCCTTAGTCTATCCCTTATCCTTTATGCTATGGCAGCCACTTGGCCCAAGATCGTGAGCGCTCTTCACCTCCTCTTCCCTCTTTCTCCGACTCTCTTCCTCAGAAAAACACTCTATTTTTCTGGCATTCTGCATACCCAGCAACCCCTTTTGCCTGTGTTTTTATGGATTCCACTTCACCTTCTCTATCCTTTCTTTCTCCCTCGACTCCTCGAGCAAAGCAGAGGTCAACCTGTTCTTCCTTGTTCCTTCCATGCCAAAGCCTTCTGGAGTGTGAACTTCGCAATTTTTCCTGTCCATCTATCCGAGCTTTCCACAACCAATCATTGCTCAAGCTGTTCTTGATCTGCCTTCCAAGTGGAGATATTTCAGTGTCATTAATTCATCAGGGTCTTTTTTTTCCGTCCTAATGATCAGCAGGTTGAGTGAAGTGTTTCATCTTGGGCTGCCCTTCTAGAATCCGTTCCCTAATTTATCTGAAAGTTTTGAACATGTTCTTAGTCGAGCATTCTGTTGTTCTATTGTGTATAATGCATGGCTAAGTACATGACATTACCGTTCTCTGTGAATGAGATCTAATGACAGGGTCAGAAATACCTTACATCCTCATAGAACGTGCAATGTAATTACTAAACTCGTAATCAAATACTGAAAAATAAAATATGCCTAGAATTAATTAGCCATCTCGCTAACCTTCCCCCTTCACTGTTCGACTTAAATCACACAACAAAGAAACATGCAAGGACTAGCAATCCACTAGCAATCCGGCTTACTCAGTCTAAAGATATTCCCAGAATCGTCATGGGAAAAGTAACCTCAGCCGCCTATCCTATTTGATGAGTGGAGGACAACAGAAAAAACAGATTCACAGACTTCGTGAACAGAAGAGAAAGGAAGAGAAGAGTCCTGCCAAGACAACAAAAAAATTTGGGGTACAAAGCATACCTGTTGTCTCCGTTCTTCTCGGATCAGATCCGGAGAGGACGCTGAAGAGGCCAGGAAATCGCAATTCCCTTCTTTTGCTCTTCCCTAGCAAGTCACCCACCTTTGCTGTAAGCTGCGCAGACGCCGGGACCAGTTCAATGCCCAACCCCCCGTCCCCACCACTTCCACCGCCCGGTCGGAAGAAATAACGCGCTAGTCTCCAGGCCATCGCCGGTTGGCCCCCGGCCTGCCAAACCGGGTCCAAATCCATAAACCGGAAACTCGCCGACGGTCGGACCGCCCATCACATCACATGGATTTGAGATCAGATTTAGATGGGGCAGATTAGAAGATGGTTTACAATGATTTGCACGCGGTAGACCTCATCTTTCAGCTTAGCTTTATGAACATTAATAAAAGTATTTTAATCTTCATTATCTTCAGATTTTTTTTTCTTTTTCTCATAAACCAAGTCCGAAAATTAGACAAGATCCACGCATACTTCAGTAGATAAAATATCCAAAGAAAATTCCCATAAAAAAGCTCAACAAGAAAAAAAAAGGAAGAAAAATGAAGATTTTTTTAATTTTTTAAAAATTGTTAAATAATAGAAAATATACCCCAATAATATTTAAATTTATGTAGAGTTTTAAAAGACCTAAGTTAAAAGGACAATCTATAACCAACTTTTAACTTTTCGTTCTCTCTCTCTCCATTCATGCCACCATCCCGCCTTCTTATAACTTTTAACTTTTCCTTATTTTTCATGTGCAAGCATGTTCCTCCTTTCTTCTTTCAAGAAGTCTCTCGCTCTCTCCTCCCCCTCCGTGGGTTCAAACTAAAAATCTGAATTCGGTTTTAACCTCTATTTGGTTATTTGTTTTGGTTCGATTTCATAAGTTTTATAATTGGATTGATTTAAATAAATTAAAATTAGTATAATAATAATAATATATAAATGATAAATGATAAATTAATTAAAAAAATTTATCAGATATTTAACTTTTTTTAATTCCTGACAAAACTATAATTCATTTACAATAAATGTTATCTCATATTACAATATACGTTAAGTTATGTTACAGTAAAGATCTCTATGTTACAATCAGAGATTTTTAATTAATTTATTATATTATAAATATTAAAAATAATTATATATATTAATTTAAATAATAACATATATTTTAATTTTATTATTATTTTAAATATATGAAGTATCAATAAAATTATTTATATTCAATTTGGTTCGGATTGAAGAGTGGGTTCGATGAGCTACCCAAAAAATGAGCAAGACCAGACTGAGCTGACCCAAGATCCTCCCTTAATGTTTTCCTCTCTATCTCTCTCTCTCACCATGAGAGGAATGTCTTGCAAATTAACCCTCTTTCCGTCCTCAAAGCTTCGGCATTTTTATATCTGCAACATTATGACCATTTCTGCAGCTGGGAAAAATGTTGCCTAGGTCCACCCCTGCCTGCCTGCTGCTCATTTCTGCAGCTGGTCGTGTGGCTCGTGAAACCCTGGTCATGAGTAGAAAACGAACTTCTCATCTCCCACAGGGCCACAGGTTTCTTGGCAGACTAGTTCATTTTTTTATTTTTTTTTGGGACAAAGTGGGAGCTAATTAGATCTCCATTTCATAAGATAGACACTAGTACATAGAACATCGTATGGGAGGAAGCTCCCGATCCAGACATATTTGCAAAGATGAGTACATAGCAAAAAACATAAGCATCCTCAAGAGACAGGAATGGTAAGGAAACCAGCACAACAGGGAACACATATCCAAACCAAATTGCAGGATCAAACAACTTCGAGTGGAGCTTGAGCAGCGCTGTAGAATAACATGAGCTGGAGCAGACTAGTTCAATTATTCCTACTCAAAGACAAGTTTTTTAATGACAACAATCTTCTGTATGCATTATTCCCTTGCAGATAGAAGCTGGAGATGAGAGATTGCGGGGTAATTTATTTCATGATGATTTGTCATGAATGTAACTTATCAGAATGAAATGCTACCCTCTCTCCTCATATATAGTTTGTGCATGTGTGTGTGTGTGTGTATATATATTTGTTGTAGGTATTGTCATATAGAATTTTCGTTTAACCATGGCCATCAGGCCATCAGCAGGGAAGGTACCTGCTTATTTCTGTAGTTGGTTGTTGGTTCATGAACCTTCGCCCTAAGCAGGGAAGGAACTTCTTTGTGCATCTCATGCATCAAAACAAAAAGTAGCAACGTGTGTATCATACATATGATTGTAACTACATTAACTTACTCCATTTATTATCATTATGATTTAAATTCTTTGTAATTTATGATTAAGATTCCCTTATACACCCATATTAGAACAGAGAGAATAATGGGCACCGGAGTGAGAGAGAGAGAGAGGATGGCAGGTGTGACAAGGGGAGAGAGAAGATGGCAGGGGGCATCATCAATGGGTCGGAGAGAGAGAGAGAGAGAGATCACACCCTCCCACAACGATGTGCATGTGAGAGAGAGGAGAGCTAATGTCAGACTAGTGTCGTGAGAGAGAGCATCATGTTGGAGTGAGGGGGGAGGGGTATATATGTAAATATTTTTATAAAAAATTTATGTACATAGTGAGGAATATTTTTGTTATTTCACGTAAAAAATAAGCCAACATAGACGACAGGACGTGATGGTAGGATCTCTAGGGTTATTTTTAATTATCACCTAAGAGGGATATATAAAATAATGAGAGTTTAAGACAAATTATCACGTAATTAGACTTTTAAGAGAGGTATTTATGCAAAAGTCCTTTTGCATATAAGATTATCATGTAATTAGACTTATAAGAGAGGTTTTTATGCAAAAAGTCCATTTACATATAAAGAGAGATGGGTGGTGATGGCAAGGGAGGTGGCGGAGATGAAACAAGTGATGTGTAAGGTGCACAACTAGGTGAAGACGATAAGGAAAAAAACACAATTTTTGTGACTATGTAAATATGAAAATTTTGAATCGAAAGTTACTTTTGCAGGTACCTACTACTATCAAATATTTTTTAAGGTATAGACCAAGGTTTGTCGGATCGGAATCGAGAGGCGAATCGGATTTTTCTTAATCCGATTCGATTCCCCTGAATCGTCCCGAATCGATCCGAATCGAATCGATTCTCATGGGTATAATATATATTATATATATAATATATCATATATATGATATTATAATGTATAATATATATTACTATATGATATAATAATATTATATATATGAGGTAAATCGGACCGAATCGATGGAATCGAGAATCGGGTTTTCCATGATTCACCCCGATTCGGAAGAATCGGGCCGATCCGATTCGATCTGCCAAACCATAGACAAACCTATGTAATTATGATGTAAGGACAATCTACATCTCTGGAAAACATCTATGGGAGAATGCATAAAATATGTAAAGTATTTACTATCCCAAAAAAGAAGAATAAATAAATCATAATGGTGCTCAAGATGTTTCTAACAGACAACAAGACAAGACACAATTGATATCAAACTCCCTCTAACGGATGGCAGGTTGAAACAATGTTAAGAGCTCAAGATTGTCTCTAACGGATGGCAATGAAAGTCATAACGACACAATTCAGAATTTATCTAACGGATGAGTGAATGAGTCTCAACAGATCAAATTGAGAATAAAAATATCTTTAATTCAAGTGAAGACAAAGTTGAACAAGATGAAGAAACCAAGTCTTTCAGCCAATATATGTATGATATATTTCAGAGAAGAAGATGAACAAGAGATAGAAAAGTTGAGCATACACATACACTAAAAGAGCATAAATTGTGAGCACGAAAAGAATAGAGCTAACCAGATAATTTTTTTGAGAAAAAGAAAGAGAGAGAGGTACAGAGCATTAGCGAAAATCAAGGAGTTCATCTTCATCGCATTCAAAGCTTCTCTTAACTCCTCATCCTCTCTTTACATTCTAAAGAGCATTCAAGAGAGGAACAAGTCTTCGGCAACATGAGCAAGGCAAAAATCATCAAGTGGAGTTAGGGCTGCCAAAAATATCTGAAAATTTGATAACTGATCCGATTCTGATGAAAATTATAGAATTCGAGAAATCTTTTAACCACCAATAGGAAATTGGATTCGGATATATCCGATAGAATCCGATAAGCTATCGGAATCTCATATGGAAACTGTTGTTTCTGTATCCAATTATCGATTTTCAAATACGATAATATATATAACATATAATAATTATCTATTATCTGAATTTCTGACTACCGGTTTTCCAAATATATTCATATTGAATACTATCCATTTTTTCGAATCTGATTTTTGATAATTCAAGAAAACATATTCAGATATGGAAACTATTGTTCCATATTCGATTTCAAATTGACATTTTATGATAATTCTTATCAGATTCGGATACGAAAATATTTGATATTGATCCGTATCCGACTCTGACCCCGATCTATTTACACCCTTAGTTGGAGCCACACGAAGATCAACAAGCGTCTATCCCTTTATTTCAATTTTTGAACATATTTATCAGATAATATACGTTCTATATTATATAATATATACTATCTATTATCTGAATATCCAACTATCTGATTTCTGAGTCAATTTTTCCAAAATTGTTCATATTGAATACTATCTAATTTTTCGAATTCGATTTCCAATAACATTGTTTCTATATCCAATTCTAATCCATTTTACACCCTAGTTGAAGCCACATGAAGATGAAGCTTCTATCCCGTCATTTCACTTTTTGATTTGTGTGTCTATAGTTGTCAAGCATTTACTATAGCCATCATTTGCTTGTATAGAGGAATCTTAGAAGTTGGTAGATAACCCTTAAGAGGTGACCTATTGGGGTTTACGGTGAGCATGCCTCTAGCTCGATAATAGAAGTTGCTTGCTGGGGTATTAGCCAGGGAACTTACTTCTTGCTTGATAAAAGAAGTTGGTGAGCGTTGAGATGTGTCACCTGCCAGAGGGGTGTTTCAAGAGTTTCATTTTGAGCTCTGTAAAAGAAGGATCTATAATTGCATGTGGTTAGTGGATAAATCTCAGAATATGTGGTTCTTGAGGACTGGATGTAGGGCTGACTTGGTCAGCACTGAACCAGGATAAATAGTCATGTTCCATATGTGTGATTGATCCTATTAACCATGTGTTTCATTACATGCGTCAATAGCTTAAGTTTAGAATCATATCCAGAAAACTAAAGTGTATACATCGTTGAGCATTTAAAAGTAAAATCATTTTAACTCTTAAAAGATTTGCACAATTCTAACTTGTGTATTACATGTACATTTAAACAAAAAGATGACATAATCTGTTCACCCCACTTTTGATTAAGTCATAGCCTAGACAACACCAATTAAAGAGCACTCGAGTATCAATTAAGTTTCGAGACCATAATCGATAAAGTTTCTAAGTCCCTATTGTATGTATCGATTATGTTTTCTATTAAGTTTCACTTAGACAATCGATTATGTATCCTACAGAGTGAGATATTGAAATTTTCTAAGTATACGATCACACACTACTGATCATCAATTAAGTGGCTCACTGTAAAAACGTCATTAATAAATTGAGTATACTATTGTGTAAAATTTGAAATTGTTCTAAGTCGTCAGTACTGGATATTGATTAAGTGTTGTCACTACTGTGGGTTCATTAAGTGATTATGTACACTATTATGAGTCACAAAATATTCTAAGTCCTCACACTACATTGATTTGTATCCACTATGTTGCCCCATTAATTGATCATGCTTCACACTGAGTTTCACTTTGAAATTTTTATAAGTACACGAGCACACAATGTACAATATCAATTTCACACTGGGTGCATGCTAATCAATTAAATGTTCTCTTGTGTGAAAATAGACAAGTTCTCAATAGAGAACATGACAATCAATTACGTTCCCCTGTGCAGAATTGTCTAAGTCCTTAATAGGGAATGTGATAATCACTTATATATCTTTATGTGAAACTGGCTAAATACTCTACGAGCAACCCACTAATTGATTAAGTTTTTGACTGTGAGTTTTCGGCCAAGCCTTTAATGGGAAACAAATTAATTGATTAAGTTTCTATTTGTTAATAGATTCTAAGTTCACAAAGTGAACGACCTAATCGATTATGTCTGTAGGACACAAGTTTCTAAAGCCCTCAACAATAGACAAGTATAGATTATATGTTCAGGTGTGAGAATTTATTTAAGTACACATATGGGCAAATGTACCGATTAAATATTATTAAGAATTCATTAAATCAATTTTGTGTTGATTTTCTCTTAAGCATCATTAGTACCATAATCAATCAAGCTTATCTGATTATTCTCTTATCAATTTTACTCTTATCATGATGGTTTGCCTATAAGCTTAACTTTGCTATAATTAATTAATTTCGTTGCAAATGAACTTAACTTCCTAAATCGATTATTCATTACTACTATCAGTAAAATGAATAAATAATCATTTCATTTGAAATATTGATTAATGTTTGAATATAATTGTAAACACGCCAAAAATGATATCACAATGAGTAAATCTCATACTACACTAAAATATGTCAAGTGACCTTCCAAATTACAATTTTTAGTAATTTTATTTATTTTTATCATTTTCTCATATTTTTCTATTTTTGAGATTTTTTTTAATATTTTATGACATTTTTAAAGTGGCTTTTCAAAAGAAAAAGTAAAAATAAAAAAAAATGCTTCAAATCGGTGGCGGCGGTAAAAAAAATAAAGAAAAATATTTCAAAATATTTGATCATTAAATGTCATGGCGGCGCAGCCAGAGAAATATTTCAAAATTATGAATATTTATATGGTCGTGATTTAAAATCTTTCTAAAATTATTTTTGGTCAGTTTAATTCATGATGTTTTGATACGCCGTTGTTTTGGGATAAATTTTTGACAACAAAATCCTTCCTAAAATGACTCTCTAATATGCATCCAATCATTTATTTTTAAATTACAAATACTGAATTCGTTGTGATTTAACAATCGTAATGAATCTCAAATTTTAAATTAGATCTCTCAATTCTATTGTATTTGAAATCTTGAGATGCGTGTCAACCTCTATAAAACACTCTCTCGCCCTATTTACCGGCCCTAATACCATATTGTTCAAGAATTCTCTCTCTCTTCCTCAAGATTTGTTAATGTTTATTTATAAAGAGAGGAGGTAGTCGAGGAAGAGACGCTGATGTCGAAAACCCACGCCGAGCACGTTGAAATCCATGCAATAGATTCGTCATCTACTTTAAAGTCATCTCAATTTTTATTTTAATATTCTTTCTCTCCTTTTCTCACTCGCCGTCTTCCTCGTACCTGCCGCTTTCTCTTCTTCATTTTTTTAAAGTATTCTTCACCTCCATGATTCTCTCTCCTATCTTTTTCTCTTCTTTTTTTTAATTCTCCTCCCCCTCTCTATCACCTCTCTCTCTCTTCTATTTATCTTTTTTAATTATTATTCTCTTTCACTCCCCTCTCTACCACCGCTCTCTTCTTATTTCATCTTCTCTTTCTTCTTTTTTAATTATTATTCTTTTCCACTCCCCTCTCTACCACCGTTCTCTCTCTTCCATCAATTTTTTAAAATTATTTTTCTTCATCCTGTCATCGTTCTTTCTCTCCTCTATTTTACCTTTTGTTATTTATTCCATCTTCTCTACCATCGTTCTCTCTCTCCTCTATTCTACCCTTTTTTTTTATTTATTCTTTCTTCTCTCCACCGATCTCTCTCTCTCTATACATCTCTCTTTAATCTTTCTTTTAATTTCTCTCTCATATTCTGATCCCCTCCCCTCTCTCACTATCTATCTCTTTTTTTAATTTCTTCTTCTCACCGTTGTCTTTCTCTCTTTAATCTATACTATATTTATAAAACTCAGTCTAGATATACACGTGGCATTCATAGCCTATCTACATTCCGCCAAAACTGTTGTATACCATTTCTCCTCTTCTCTCTTTCTCTCTCCCGCGATGTCAAAAATCTATCTTTTTTCAAAACCAGTAAGCCCAGCGCGCCCATCTCTTCCGCCTTCCTTCCTTAATACAAAACTGTTGCATGGCCTTTCTCCTCTTTTCTAAGCCCAGCGTGCCCACCTCTTCCGCCTTCCTTCCTTAATACAAATCTGTTGCATGGCCTTTCTCCTCTTTTCTCTTTCTCCCTCCCGCCATGCCAAAAATCTATCTTTCCTCAAAACCAGTACGCCCACCGCACCCACCTCTTCCGCCTTTCTTCCTTACGATCTACCAAATCTTTCGCAAACCAAACCTTCCTTAGGTTATACCCAATCCTGCCTTCATTCGTGATGAATTTTCCTTCTTTTGAAAAATGTTCCCAAACCTCACTTCGCCCTCCCCTGCGCGAACAACCTCCCCCTCGCCCTCGCATACTCTCCGGCCTCCGTCTTCACCACCTGCTTCGACATATCCACCAGGAAGAGCCACCTTCGCATACTCCCCGGCGTCACAGCTCGTCCGTCACATCCGCTTCGTCCCTCGGCAGTTCTGGCAATTTACGCCCTAATTTAGCGTTGCTCCAGCAAGCTCTTTCTCCATCAAGCTCTTTCTCCGTCAAGCTCTTTCTTTGGCCAGGTTACGGAGCCAACCCCCACCGTGTGAACTTCTCCGCCTCTGATCCACACTCAGATCGTTCTGGTGCTGATGCAAACATACGAGGTATGTTTTCTCTGGATCACCTAACCCGCCGTCCAGCGCCTCTTCCTGTACCGCACCGACCGGCCCTCCCCTTCATCGCCCAAGAGCTCAGGGCCTCCCTCTCCCACTCCCCCGCCGGTTCCTTCGCCCACACCCCCGACTCCGGAGACGTCGTCATAAGCTTCTCGGGGGACGGACACAATGAAGTCGACGTCCGGGAGGCCGAGGCGGAGGGTGCGGACTTCTCCCCTGCACGTCGACTGCCCTACTTCCCGGCCGTTCTCTCTCTCTACTGCGTCGCCTCCCCCCCTCCACCAGTCCCCATCTTTCTCCTGCATGCCCGCCGTCCAGCGCCTCTTCCTGTACCGCACCGACCGGCCCCGACCCTTCATCGCCCAAGAGCTCAGGGCCTCCCTCTTCCACATCCGCTCCCCCGCCGGTTCCTTCGCCCACGCCCCCGACTCCGAAGACGTCGCCTCCCCCCCCCCCCACCAGTCCCCATTTTTCTGCATGCAAACGCACTGTAGCGCTTCAAAAATACTGTAGCGCTACAGTAGATTGCAATTCTTTTGAATTTTAAGTTTGTTTAAATATTGTTTAAACATGTTGATTGGATATCATTAGTTTTCTTATTTTATAGTTTTTTAATATAAAAAAATTACAAAAAAAAAATTTATGTATAGCAGTTACTGTAGTTGCTACAGTAATGCTACCAAACTACTGTAGCGCTACAATAGATTGCAGTTCTTTGAATTTTAAGTTTTTGTTTAAATATTGTTTTTACATGTTGATTGGATAACATTAGTTTTCTTATTTTATAGTTTTTTTAATATAAAAAAATTACAAAAAATAAATTTTATGTATAGCAGTTACTGTAGTTGCTACAGTAATGCTACCAAACTACTGTAGCGCTACAGTAGAGTGCAGTTCTTTTGAATTTTAAGTTTTTGTTTAAATATTGTTTTTACATGTTGATTGGATAACATTAGTTTTCTTATTTTATACATTTTTAATATAAAAAAATTACAAAAATAAATTTTATGTATAGCAGTTACTGTAGTTGCTACAGTAATGCTACCAAACAACTGTAGCGCTACAGTAGATTGCAGTTCTTTTGAATTTTAAGTTTTTGTTTAAATATTGTTTTTACATGTTGATTCGATAACATTAATTTTTTTATTTTATAGTTTTTTTAATATAAAAAATTACAAAAATAAATTTTATGTATAGCAGTTACTGTAGTTGCTACAGTAATGCTACCAAACTACTGTAGCGCTGTAGTTTTTTGAATTTTAAGTTTTTGTTTAAATATTATTTTTACATGTTGATTCGATAACATTAGTTTTCTTATTTTATAGTTTTTAATATAAAAAAATTACAAAAAAAAAATTTTATGTAGCATAGTTGCTACAGTAATGCTACCAAACTACTGTAACGCTACACAGTAGAAACTTTTATATTTTGCATGTAGGAGATGTTTATATAGTTTGGCAATAAGTACTATCTAAATAGTCCATTAAAATAGTCATAATTATGCATTATTCGCACGGACATGTTTATATATTTGTGCTCTTGAGTTGTGGTAATTAATCTGCATTTGAACTCTTAACTCAAGAGATTTTATAGTGACATCTTTTCTCTGATCAGTAATTTTATCATTTCTCACTTTCTCCAGTTTGCCAACCCCACCGTGTCAACTTCTCCTGTTCTCCACACTCAGATCTTTCTGGTGCTGATCCAAACGTACGAGGTATATTCTATCCGTACATTAGTTCATTGCAACAAACATGTGTTTTATATAGTTTGCATCGCATGCACGGACAAAGAATTTAGAGAAATACTTGTGCACACCGTTGGTGTGCAACAAGTGACACATCGGCAAGCACACCCAATGGGTGTTTGCCGAGTGGTTTCAGACAGGGTGATGTGATTTTATTTTTTCATAAATATCTTGTCCCTCACAGTCTCGTGGAGAAAGACACTGTTGCCCTTTCTTCCTTCCTTTCCCGCCACGGACTGTCTTCTCCCATTGTCTGCTCTTTCTCCTGGCGAACGACGCGAAGTCTCTGCTCCCCAGCCACCAGGGGCGTCTCGTCTGTGAAGGCACGCCCTCGTGGGGGGACCGTCCGCAGTGATGGCCTCCGGCTTCCGTGCCTCCGCTTGCGTGCACGGGCCAATCTCCAGAGTTGCGTGCGCGCGTCCGCCTGCAAGTGCCTACCGGCGGTGAAAAATCCGGGGATCCGCGCATGCATCTCCAACACCCACCACCACCCCCTCTCGCCCCTCCCACGGTCGACATCGCTGCCCCAGGCAGCGGCGAGGGGAGTGTGCTGGACTCGTCGGGAACCGCACACGCGCGGGTGCCCGTACCCCTCGTTGCCCGAGCCAGCAAAGGACTCGTGGACGAGCTCACCCCTCACGTTATTTCGACGGCATCGGAGGCCCTCGCCGGAGCTTTGACTGTGTCAGGAAGGGACCAGTGGTGCTGGACCGTTGAAATGGATGTGAACAGTGATGATGATACGTCGTCGATGGTGACACCACGGGCGAGGAAGTGAGCTCAAGAGTGAAAGCACCGGGGGGATGGCGTCGGAACCTAAATATGGGTAGCAATGACAGACGACATGGACCGGAGGCCGAGCGACGTCGATGTGGGAGCTAGCTGGGGCTGGCAGAGATCTCGGTCTTCTCGTCCTGGGCTGGGGGTGGTGTCAGGTGCTTTGCTCTGCTCTGGAGGTTGGAGTTCAGTTTCATAGTGGAGGATTGAGAGCGTGTACATAGTTGTTAGTTTTTTGGCATACAAAAGTAATTTTGTGGACAAGTGGAGGGCATGGAAAGGGTTGTATCTGCTTATATTTGTGTATGAGAAAAATTTGTATTTTTTGTGGATGAGTGGAGGGCATAGAAATGGTGGAATATGCTTATTTGTGTGTGAGAAAGACTTGTATTTTTTGTGGATGAGTGGAGGGTATATAAAGGGTGGAATATGCTTCTATTTGTATATGAGAAAAACTTGTATTCTTGTAAATGTAATTCCATGACAAATTCAATGTTATTAAACATTAGATGGCAGCACTCAATGTTATGAAAAATCAGATGGCAGCTCTGTACAATTCTAGTATGGCAGTCAGTCAGCCAGTGTGGCAATCAGATGGCAACACATTCACCAATAAATACCAAATGTTCACCAATAAATACATTCATTTCACCTATAAATACCATAAACACCAACACTTGCACAGATCTGTAGTCTTCCACTTTGCCACAGTCTGTATACCTATATGTAGAAGACATTCACCAATAAATACTATACATTCACCAATAAATACCACACATTCACCTATAAATACATTCATTTCACCTATAACAACCATAAACACCAACGCTGCACAGATATGTAGTCTTCCACTATGCCACAGTCTGTACACCTATGTAGAAGACATTCACCAATAAATATTGTACATTCACCAATAAATACCACACATTCACGAATAAATACATCATTTCACCTATAACTTTCATAAACACCAACACTTGCACAGATCTGTAGTCTTCCACGGTGCCACAGTTTGTACACTATATGTAGAACACATTCACCAATAAAACCCGAATATTCACTAATAAATACCGGACGTTCACCAATAAATATTGATATTTCACATATAAATACCACAAACATCAACACTTGCATTAATCTGTACTATGCCATTGTGGTTGTCTATTCACCTACATATAGAACACATGCACCAATAAATACCAGACATTCACCAATAAATACTGACATTTCACCTATAAATACCACAAACATCAACATCTGCATTAATCTGCACTCTGCTAGTGTGGTTGTCTATTCACCCACATCTAGAACACATTCACCAATAAATATTGACAAATCACCTATAAATACTAACAGTTCACCTATAAATACCACAAACATTAACACTTGCATTCTTCTCCACACTTCCAGTATCGTTGTCTATTCACCTACATATAGAACACATGCACATATACATATAAGACATTCACCAATAAATATTGACATTTTACCTATAAATACCACAACATCAACACTTGTATTAATCTGCACTCTGCTAGTATGGTTGTCTATTCACCTACATATAGGAGACATTCACCAATAAACATTGACAAATCACCAATAAATACTAACATTTCACCTATAAATGCCACAAATATCAACACTTGCGTTATTATGCACTCTTCCAATGTGGTTGTATATTCACCTACATATAGAACACATTCACCAATAAATACTAGACATTTACCAATAAATACTGACAATTCACCTATAAATGCCACAAACATCAACACTTGCATTATTTTGCACTCTTCCACAAACTTCACCATTTATTACTGAATTGTTTGTATTTATTGGTGAATGTTAGTATATGTCGGTGAATAGACCACCACACTAAAAGAAGAGCTCAGATGTTTGCAAAGTGTTGGTATTGCATTAGGTTATAGGTGAAATGACACCATTTATTGGTGAATAATTACTATTTATGGTGAATTTAGTATATGTAGGTGAATAGACCACCACACTAGCAGAAGAGCTCAAATGTTTGCAAAGTGTTGGTATTATTTGAGGTTATAGGTGAAATGACATCATTTATTGGTGAATTGTTTGTATTTATTGATGAATGTTTAGTATATGTAGGTGAATAGAACATCACACTGGTAGAAGAGCTCAGATGTTTGCAAAGTGTTGTTATTTTGAGCTTATAGGTGAAATGACATTTTATGAGTGAATTGTTTGTATTTATTAATGAATGTTTAGTATATGTAGGTGAATAGACCACCACACTGGCAGAAGAGCTCAGATGTTTGCAAAGTGTTGATATTTCATGAGGTTATAGGTGAAAGGGCACCATTTATTGGTGAATTGTTTCTATTTATTGGTGAATGTTTAGTATATGTAGGTGAATAGACCACCACACTGAAAGAAGAGCTTAGATGTTTGCAAAGTGTTGGTATTGCATGAGGTTATGGGTGAAATGACACCATTATTGGTGAATAATTAGTATTTAATCGTGAATGTTTAGTATATGTAGGTGAATAGACCACCACACTAGCAGAAGAGCTCAAATGTTTGCAAAGTGTTGGTATTATTGAGGTTATAGGTGAAATGACACCATTTATTGGTGAATTGTTTGTATTTATTGATGAATGTTTAGTATATGTAGGTGAATAGACCATCACACTAGTAGAAGAGCTCAGATGTTTACAAAGTGTTGGTATTATTTGAGCTTATAGGTGAAATGACATTATTTATGGGTGAATTGTTTGTATTTATTGGTGAATGTTTAGTATATGTAGGTGAATAGAACATCACACTAGTAGAAGAGCTCAAATGTTTGCAAAGTGTTGGTATTATTTGAGTTATAGGTGAAATGACACCATTTATTGGTGAATTGTTTGTATTTATTGATGAATGTTTAGTATATGTAGGTGAATAGAACATCACACTGGTAGAAGAGCTCAGATGTTTGCAAAGTGTTAGTATTATTTGAGCTTATAGGTGAAATGACATTATTTATGGGTGATTGTTTGTATTATTGGTGAATGTTTAGTATATGTAGGTGAATGGACCACCATACTGGCAGAAGAGCTCAGATGTTTGTAAAGTGTGATATTGCATGAGGTTATAGGTGAAAGGGCACATTTATTGATGAATTGTTGATATTTATTGGTGAATGTTTAGTATATGTTGGTGAATAGACCACCACACTGAAAGAAGAGCTTAGATGTTTGCAAAGTGTTGCTATGTTGCATGAGGTTATAGGTGAAATGACATCATTTATGGTGAATAATTAGTATTTAATCGTGAATGTTTAGTATATGTAGGTGAATAGACCACCACACTAGCAGAAGAGCTCAAATGTTTGCAAAGTGTTGGTATTATTTGAGGTTATAGGTGAAATGACATTATTTATGGGTAAATTATTTGTATTTATGGTGAATGTTTAGTATACGTAGGTGAATAGACCACCACACGGCAGAAGAGCTCAGATGTTTGCAAAGTGTTGATATTGCATGAGGTTATAGGTGAAATGACACTATTTATTGGTGAATAGTTTCTATTTATTGGTGAATGTTTAGTATATGTAGGTGAATAGACCACCACACTGGCAGAAGAGCTCAGATGTTTGCAAAGTGTTGGTATTATTTGAGGTTATAGGTGAAATGACATTATTTCTAGGTGAATAGACCACCACACTGGTAGAAGAGCTCACAACTGCCGCATCAGTGTGGTTGTCTATTCACCTACATATAGAATTTATTCACCAATAAATATCCAACATTCACTAATAAATAGTGTCATTTCACCTATAAACTTCACCTACAATTGATACATACACCAACATTTGCACAGATCTGCAGCATTTCAGTGTGGTTGTTTATTCACCTACATATATAAATACATTCACCAATAAATATCAAGCATTTCACCGATAAATATTGGCATTTCATCTATAAACGTCACTTAGAAATGCCATAAACACCAACACTTTCACAGATATGCAGCATTCAGTGTGGTTGTTTATTCACCTAATATAATACATTCACCAATAAATATCAAGTATTCACCGATAAATACTGGCATTTCACCTATAAACGTCACTTAGAAATGCCATAAACACCAACACTTTCACAGATATGCAGCCATTTAATGTGGTTGTTTATTCACCTACATATAGAACTTATTCACCAATAAATATCAAACATTCACCGATAAATACTAGCATTTCACCTATAAACGTCACTTAGAAAGCCATAAACACCAACACTTTCACAGATATGCAGCCATTCAGTGTGGTTGTTTATTCACCTACATATAGAACTTATTCACCAATAAATATCAAGCATTCACCGAAATACTGGCATTTCACCTATAAACGTCACTTAGAAATGCCATAAACCACAACACTTTCACAGATATGCAGCCATTCAGTGTGGTGTTTATTCACCTACATATAGAACTTATTCACCAATAAATATCAAGCATTCACCGATAAATACTGGCATTTCACCTATAAACGTCACTTAGAAATGCCATAAACACCAACACTTTCACAGATATGCAGCCATTCAGTGTGGTTGTTTATTCACCTACATATAGAACTTATTCACCAATAAATATCAAACATTCACCGATAAATACTGACATTTCACCTATAAACGTCACTTAGAAATGCCATAAACACCAACACTTTCACAGATATGCAACCATTCAGTGTCGTTGTTTATTCACCTACATATAGAACTTATTCACCAATAAATATCCAACATTCACCAATAAATAGTGTCATTTCACCTATAAACTTCACCTGT
This sequence comes from Colocasia esculenta, assembly GCA_014218235.1. NCBI lineage: Eukaryota > Viridiplantae > Streptophyta > Magnoliopsida > Alismatales > Araceae > Colocasia > Colocasia esculenta. The sequence continues at coordinate 180,593,033 of CM024754.1, read as the reverse complement.
AAATGCCACAAATATGAACACTTACACAGATCTGCAATCTTCCAGTATGATTGTCTACTTCACCTACATATTTAATTAATCACATAAATATATATTCATTAAGAAAACATAATATTGAATTTAATTTATTTTAATAATATTTAATTAATGGCGCAATATTTTTAACAAAAAATATATATGTTAACACCAAATATAAGGGTCAAATATAAGAGTGGTTCAAAAACATTCGCACGAGTAAGAGTATTTATTAGAAGTCATGTCTGAGTCATATGTGTACACTACCGTGTATGAGTCACAAACGTTCACTCGAGTAAGTCTTCCCACTGTATGTCATACGAGTAGGCCTATCCCGTACAAGTCATACGAGTAAGTATGTAGTATACGTTACACTTAGTTGCATGGTAGTAAGAGTATTTCTTAGAAGTCATGTCCGAGTCATATGTGTACACTACCGTGTATGAGTCACAAACGTTCGCACGAGTAAGTCTCCCACTGTATGTCATACGAGTAGGTCTATCCGTACAAGTCATACGAGTAAGTCTATGTAGTATACGTACACTTAGTTGCATGGTAGTAAGAGTATTTCTTAGAAGTCATGTCCGAGTCATATGGTACACTACCGTGTATGAGTCACAAACGTTCGCACGAGTAAGTCTTCCCACTGTATGTCATACGAGTAGGTCTATCCCGTACAAGTCATACGAGTAAGTCTATGTAGTACGTTACACTTAGTTGCATGGTAGTAAGAGTATTTCTTAGAAGTCATGTCCGAGTCATATGTGTACACTACGTGTATGAGTCACAAACATTCACACGAGTAAGTCTTCCTACTGTATGTCATACGAGTAGGTCTATCCCGTACAAGTCATACGAGTAAGTCTATGTAGTATACGTTACACTTAGTTGCATGGTAGTAAGAGTATTTCTTAGAAGTCATTTCCGAGTCATATGTGTACACTACCGTGTATGAGTCACAACATTCGCACGAGTAAGTCTTCCTACTGTATGTCATACGAGTAGGTCTATCCCGTACAAGTCATACGAGTAAGTCTATGTAGTATACGTTACACTTAGTTGCATGGTAGTAAGAGTATTTCTTAGAAGTCATGTCCGAGTCATACGTGTACACTACTGTGTATGAGTCACAAACGTTCGCACGAGTAAGTCTTCCCAGTATGTCATACGAGTAGGTCTATCTGTACAAGTCATACGAGTAAGTCTATGTAGTATACGTTACACTTAGTTGCATGGTAGTAAGAGTATTTCTTAGAAGTCATTTCCGAGTAATATGTGTACACTACCGTGTATGAGTCACAAACATTCGCACGAGTAAGTCTTCCTACTGTATGTCATACGAGTAGGTCTATTCCGTACAAGTCATACGAGTAAGTCTATGTAGTATACGTTACACTTAGTTGCATGGTAGTAAGAGTATTTCTTAGAAGTCATGTCCGAGCATATGTGTACACTACCGTGTATGAGTCACAAACGTTCGCACGAGTAAGTCTTCCCACTGTAAGTCATACGAGTAGGTCTATCCTGTACAAGTCATAAGAGTAAGTCATGTAGTATACGTTACACTTAGTTGCATGGTAGTAAGAGTATTTCTTAGAAGTCATGTCCGAGTCATATGTGTACACTACTGTGTATGAGTCACAAACATTCGCACGAGTAAGTCTTCCTACATATACTAAACATTCACCAATAAATAATAATTATTCACCAAAATGGTGTCATTTCACATATAACCTCATGCAAATATAACACTTTGCAAACATCTAAGCTCTTCTTTTAGTGTGGTGGTCTATTCACCTACATATACTAAACATTCACCAATAAATAGAAACAATTCACCAATAAATAGTGCCCTTTCACATATAACCTCATGCAATATCAACACTTTGCAAACATCTAAGCTCTTCTTTTAGTGTGGTGGTCTATTCACCTACATATACTAAACACTCATCAATAAATATAAATAATTCACCAATAAATGGTGTCATTTCACCTATAACCTCAAATAATACCAACACTTTTGCAAACATCTGAGCTCTTCTTCCAGTGTGGTGGTCTATTCACCTACATATATTAAACATTCACCAATAAATAGAAACTATTCACCAATAAACAGTGCCATTTCACATATACCTCATGCAATATCAACACTTTGCAAACATCTGAGCTCTTCTGCCAGTGTAGTGGTCTATTCACCTACGTATACTAAACATTCACCAATAAATACAAAAAATTCACCCATAAATAATGTCATTTCACCTATAACCTCAAATAATACCAACACTTTGCAAACATTTGAGCTCTTCTGCTAGTGTGGTGGTCTATTCACCTACATATACTAAACATTCACGATTAAATACTAATTATTCACTAATAAATGGTGTCATTTCACCTATAACCTCATGCAATACCAACACTTTGCAAACATCTAAGCTCTTCTTTCAGTGTGGTGGTCTATTCACCAACATATACTAAAATTCACCAATAAATATCAACAATTCACCAATAATGGTGCCCTTTCACCTATAACCTCATGCAATATCAACACTTTACAAACATCTGAGCTCTTCTGCCAGTATGGTGGTCTATTCACCTACATATACTAAACATTCACTAATAAATACAAACAATTCACCCATAAATAATGTCATTTCACCTATAAGCTCAAATAATACTAACACTTTGCAAACATCTGAGCTCTTCTACCAGTGTGATGTTCTATTCACCTATATATACTAAACATTCATCAATAAATACAAACAATTCACCAATAAATGGTGTCATTTCACTTATAACCTCAAATAATACTAACACTTTGCAAACATTTGAGCTCTTCTACCAGGTGATGTTCTATTCACCTATATATACTAAACATTCACCAATAAATACAAACAATTCACCCATAAATAATGTCATTTCACCTATAAGCTCAAATAATACCAACACTTTGCAAACATCTGAGCACTTCTACCAGTGTGATGGTCTATTCACCTACATATACTAAACATTCATCAATAAATACAAACAATTCACCAATAAATGATGTCATTTCACCTATAACCTCAAATAATACTAACACTTTGCAAACATTTGAGCTCTTCTACCAGTGTGATGTTCTATTCACCTATATATACTAAACATTCACCATAAATACAAACAATTCACCCATAAATAATGTCATTTCACCTATAAGCTCAAATAATACCAACACTTTGCAAACATCTGAGCTCTTCTACCAGTGTTATGGTCTATTACCTACATATACTAAACATTCACGATTAATACTAATTATTCAACAATAAATGGTGTCATTTCACCTATAACCTCATGCAATACAACACTTTGCAAACATCTAAGCTCTTCTTTCAGTGTGGTGGTCTATTCACCTACATATACTAAACATTCACCAATAAATAGAAACAATTCACCAATAAATGGTGCCCTTCACCTATAACCTCATGAAATATCAACACTTTGCAAACATCTGAGCTCTTCTGCCAGTGTGGTGATCTATTCACCTACATATACTAAACATTCACTAATAAATACAAACAATTCACATAAATAATGTCATTTCACCTATAAACTCAAATAATACCAACACTTTGCAAACATCTGAGCTCTTCTATACCAGTGTGATGTTCTATTCACCTACATATACTAAACATTCATCAATAAATATAAACAATTCACCAATAAATGATGTCATTTCACCTAACCTCAAATAATAGCAACACTTTGCAAACATTTGAGCTCTTCTGCTAGTGTGGTGGTCTATTCACTACATATACTAAATATTCACCAATAAATAGTAATTTTCACCAATAAATGGTGTCATTTCACCTATAACCTAATGCAATACCAACACTTTGCAAACATCTGAGCTCTTCTTTTAGTGTGGTGGTCTATTCACCGACATATACTAAACATTCATTGGTGAATGTCAATATTATTGGTAAATGTCTAATATTTATTGGTGAATGTTTCTATATGTAGGTGAATATACAACCACATTGGAAGAGTGCATAATAACGCAAGTGTTGATATTTGTGGTATTTATAGGTGAAATGTTAGTATTTTGGTGATTTGTCAATGTTTATTGGTGAATGTGTTCTATATGTAGGTGAATAGACAACCACACTAGCAGAGTGCAGATTAATGCAAGTGTTGATGTTTGTGGTATTTATATGTGAAATGTCAGTATTTATTGGTGAATGTCTTATATGTATATGTGCATGTGTTCTATATGTAGGTGAATAGACAACAATACTGGAAGTGTGGAGAAGAATGCAAGTGTTAATGTTTGTGGTATTTATAGGTGAATTGTTAGTATTTATAGGTGATTTGTCATATTTATTGGTGAATGTGTTCTAGATGTGGGTGAATAGACAACCACACTAGTAGAGTGCAGATTAATGCAAGTGTTGATGTTTGTGGTATTTATAGGTGAACTGTCAGTATTTATTGGTGAATGTCTGGTATTTATTGGTGCATGTGTTCTATATGTAGGTGAATAGACAACCACAATGGCATAGTACAGATTAATGCAAGTGTTGATGTTTGTGGTATTTATATGTGAAATATCAATATTTATTGGTGAACGTCCGGTATTTATTGGTGAATATTCGGGTTTTATTGGTGAATGTGTTCTACATATAAGTGTACAGACTGTGACACCGTGGAAGACTACAGATCTGTGCAAGTGTTGGTGTTTATGAAAGTTATATGTGAAATGAATGTATTTATTCGTGAATGTGTGGTATTTATTGGTGAATGTACAATATTTATTGGTGAATGTCTTCTACATATAGGTGTACAGACTGTGGCATAGTGGAAGACTACATATCTGTGCAGACGTTGGTGTTTATGGTAGTTATAGGTGAAATGAATGTATTTATAGGTGAATGTGTGGTATTTATTGGTGAATGTATAGTATTTATTGGTGAATGTCTTCTACATATAGGTGTACAGACTGTGGCAAAGTGGAAGACTACAGATCTGTGCAAGTGTGGTGTTTATGGTATTTATAGGTGAAATGAATGTATTTATTGGTGAACATTTGGTATTTATTGGTGAATGTGTTGCCATCTGATTGCCACACTGGCTGACTGACTGCCATACTAGAATTGTACAGAGCTGCCATCTGATTTTTCATAACATTGAGTGCTGCCATCTAATGTTTATAACATTGAATTTGTCATGGAATTACATTTACAAGAAATACAAGTTTTTCTCATATACAAATAGAAGCATATTCCACCCTTTATATACCTCCACTCATCCACAAAAAATACAAGTCTTTCTCACACACAAATATAGCATATTCCACCATTTTTCCTCCACTCATCCACAAAAAATACAAACTTTTCTCATACACAAATATAAGCAGATACAACCCTTTCCATGCCCTCCACTTGTCCACAAAAAATTACTTTTGTATGCCAAAAAAACTAACAACTATGTACACCTCTCAATCCTCTACTATGAAACTGAACTCCAACCTCCAGAGCAGAGCAAAGCACCTGACACCAAACCCCAGAGCCCAGGACGAGAAGACCGAGATCTCTGCCAGCCCCAGCTAGCTCCCACATCGATGTCGTCCGGCCTCCGGTCCATGTCGTCTGTCATTGCTACCCATATTTAGGTTCCGACGCCATCCCCCCGGTGCTTTCACTCTTGAGCTCACTTCCTCGCCCGTGGTGTCACCACCGACGACGTATCATCATCACTGTTCACATCCATTTCAGCGGTCCAGCACCACTGGTCCCTTCCTGACACAGTCAAAGCTCCGGCGAAGGGCCTCCGATGCCGTCGAAATAACGTGAGGGGTGAGCTCGTCCACGAGTCCTTTGCTGGCTCGGGCAACGAGGGGTACGGGCACCCGCGCGTGTGCGGTTCCCGACGAGTCCGGCACACTCCCCTCGCCGCTGCCTGGGGCAGGCGACGTCGATCGTGGGAGGGGCGAAAGGGGGTGGTGGTGGGTGTTGGAGATGCATGCGCGGATCCCCGGATTTTTCGCAGCCGGTAGGCACTTGCAGGCGGACGCGCGCACGCAACTCTGGAGATTGGCCGTGCACGCAAGCGGGAGGCACGGGAGCCGGCGGCCATCACTGCGGACGGTCCCCCCACGGGGGCGTGCCTTCACAGACGAGACGCCTGGTGGCTGGGGAGCAGAGACTTCGCGTCGTTCGCCAGGAGAAAGAGCAGACAAGGGGAGAAGATAGTCCGTGGCGGGAAAGGAAGGAAGAAAGGGCAACAGTGTCTTTCTCCACGAGACTGTGAGGGACAAGATATTTAGAAATAATAAAATCACATCACCCACATCACCCTGTCTGAAACCACTCGGCAAGCACCATTGGGTGTGCTTGCCGATGTGTCACTTGTTGCACACCAACGGTGTGCACCAAGTATTTCTCAATTTATAGGAAATCTTTTTCTTTTGAGTATTTTATGATTGCTACTTAATGTATCATTTTATCACTTTTGCAGATCTCTCAATTTGCCACCCCACCGTGCGAACTTCTCCGATCTCTAAATCTGGTGCTGCAAATATACATCGTTGTTTCAAATAGAGGTAGTTCCCGTCGTCGTAGTTGTAATCCATCTGCATGCCTTCATGTCTTGATCGTCATGTTGTTCTCCACATCCTTCGTTACTGCCCTCTTTTAGTAACATAAAAATTACTGTCCTCCGTCTTTTAACATTAGTTTTCTTATTTATATTTTTTTAAATACTATAAAATAAGTACTATCTGGCCAGTACATTAAGTTAGTCATATTTGGGCAGGATCGCCCCCTAGCTCTTTGTTCTCACATACTTGAATTTTCAAGTCTGAAATATTCCATTTTCAGACTTGACTAATCATCCAACAATATATGGTCTTTCTCCTGCATGCAAACGTACTGTAGCGCTGCAAAATACTGTAGCGCTACAGTAGATGGCAGTTGTTTTGAATTTTTAGATTTTGTTTAAATATTGTTTTACATGTTGATTGGATAACATTAGTTTTCTTATTTTATAGTTTTTAATATAAAAATTACACAAAAATAAATTTTATGTATAGCAGTTACTGAAGTTGCTACAGTAATGCTACCAAAAATAGTTGCTACAGTAATGCTACCAAAAATACTGTAGCACTACAGTAGATTGCAGTTCTTTTGAATTTTAAGTTTTTGTTTAAATATTGTTTTTACATGTTGATTGATAACATTAGTTTTCTTATTTTATAGTTTTTTTAATATAAATAAAATTACAAAAAATAAATTTTATGTATAGCAGTTACTGAAGTTGCTACAGTAATGCTACCAAAAATACTGTAGCGCTACAGTAGATTGCAGTTCTTTTGAATTTTAAGTTTTTGTTTAAATATTGTTTTTACATGTTGATTGGATAACATTAGTTTTCTTATTTTATAGTTTTTTTTATATAAAAAAATTACAAAAAATAAATTTTATGTATAGCAGTTACTGAAGTTGCTACAGTAATGCTACCAAAAATACTGTAGTGCTACAGTAGATTGCAGTTCTTTTGAATTTTAAATTTTTGTTTAAATATTATTTTTACATGTTGATTCGATAACATTAGTTTTCTTATTTTATAGTTTTTTTAATATAAAAAAATTACAAAAAATAAGTTTTATGTATAAATTTGTCTATCAAGTTCTCTATGAATCAAGAGTTTGGCCACAACAATTATGTCCTGCGGCAGATCTGTAAATTTTTTTAATTACAATTTTTAATTTCATGTGATTGTGTTTATGTTATTAGAAATGTTTGAACTTTAAATTTGATTTGTACTTAAATTTCAATTTTCATGGAAATATTTTATAATGCAACTGTTTGAATGAATTTTTGGATTTTGATTTTTTTCTTAGAGAACTCAGTTCAAATCTTTAGAGATTTTTTTGAGTTTTTAGTTAATCTGATTATTTTATAAAACTATTTTCAAATCCATGAATGATTGAATTTTAGCTATAACCAAATAAACAAATTAATTAAATTACTATTATGCTTGAGATTCCAATAAATCTGAAAGAATCAGAACATTATAATTTATAAGGTATTAACAATAGATTTTTGGTATCAAAATATAACATAGAGTAAACTGGTGTATAGGGTTACTTTCCAATGTGATGTTTTTGAATTGCCGTGAAGAACATACTTTCGTTTTGGCACTGTAGTACTGAAAGTATATTCTTGAAAAATTGGGTTAGTTAGATTTGTGGGTTAATTCTTTCCACTATTTTTTGAATTTTATTTTCTCTTCTTCCCTGACTTTCTTTACCCTGTTATATTTTTATGGTAGATCGTCATTTTTACGAAGAAGATTTTAATTGAATATATTTTAGATTTAAAAAAAAACAATCATTTATAATTAAATATTTTTTGACAATGATGGAACAAAATTGAAATATTTTAATTTTAGATCTTCTGAAAAAATAGTAGGATATTATGAAATCTAATATTTTTAAAATCATAAAATAATATATATACATATTTCAAAATTAAATTAAAATTTTTTAAAACAATCGCCGGCATCGCACGGGTGTCCAACTAGTCTATACTATAATATATAACCCAGTTTAAAGCAGCCACGTGGCACTACCTCATCGATCTAAACTCTTCTTCTCGCTATTCTCCCTGTGCAGCACTTTAAAAGAAAACGGTTAAGAATGAAGCAAATAACTGCTATACCATTTGAATTTAGTCTTCCTATTTCCCGCAAATACCTCATGTGAAGGGACTCTACCGCATCGTGCCATGCACACGATTTGCACAACCCTTTTTTATTCGGTTTCCCAGTTCCTAACCGACGGTATTCACTTGCTGGATCATCCTCTCCCTCCGCCACGCCGCTGTTTGGACCTTCCTCCGCCACCACGCCGTTTTCTCATCTGCACCCCCTTCCCCCTGCAAGTAAATGTCAAAGATGCTATTTCATTAACTCTCTATCTACAGGTAAACCCAGGTTCTATTTCTTCACCCAAAGCTTCAGTTTACGGTAATTTTTTTCCTGTTTATGGACAGATTATTCACTGCTCTCTCATTCTTAAACTACAGCTTTGGCCATCGCCCTCTCACAACTACGGGACACATTTCACCTAAACCCGTCTCCTCTAAACTCCCAGTATTCTTCTTAAAAACTTTCTAAATTATTTTCCCTGTTTATGAAAAGATTATTCACTGCTCTCTCATTCTTAAACTACAGTTTTGGGACATCGCCCTCTCACACTACGGTACCATTTCACCTAAACCATCTTCTCCTCTAAACTCCCAGGTACTCTTCTTAAAAACTTTCTTATAGAAATATAATGAACGAACATATCTTTTATAATTAATTTAGTTCTAGCTATTAATCTGTTCATACTGGTGTTCTAGAATAAACTCCCATCTTCATATGTGTTTTGATTTAATACATGCGCTAACCCGTCATCCGCCTTCACCCACCATGCCAGTCTTATCGGCGATTCCTTCGTTATTATAACCTGCACCTGCGTCAAGAAAATGGAAAAACAGAGTATCGGATGTACTGATTCCAAATCTGTTTTTTATTGAAATTGCGTTCCATACATGATCTGCGCAGCAAACCCATGTGAAATAGTATTACAGGACTGCATGGAGTCCTTACAAGAACAACTTCGCCGGTGGCATCAAATAAATTCTTCTTAACAATGCCCCTTAATTTACATAAATTCTTCTTTCCCTCGACCGTCGTCGTAGGAAAGACAAAAGCTTCATTTTTTGTTTCTTTCTTTTACAGCTATGCTATTAATCTGTTCTAACCCACACAAACTCTTTCTTCTCCATCTTCTCCCCCCTGTCAGTCTCTCTCTTCCCTTCACCCCATCGCACGGGTAGTGATCGTTCGGTGTATTCTGGAACCCCTGCCAAACCCAAAGCCCATTCGTCATCGCTGCCTTCCTCCCTCCCGTCGCCATCGATCGCTGCCTCCCTCACTTCATGTGCGCAGCCGCCACGTCTGGGAGCACTCCACCCCGCGCCTGCAGCCGGTCTTCTCCATGCCCGCGATCACCCGCGGACATCCACAGCCACCGTTCGAGCCAGCCATTTTCCCTGCCAACCACGGACGCCTGTAGACCATCGCTGCCTCCCTCCCTCCCGTCACCATCGCTGCCCCTCCCTCCTCCATGCGCGCAGCCGCCGCGCCCGGGAGCAGTCCGCCCCGCGCCTCTAGCCTGTCTTCTCCAGCCACATTTCACCGTCTACTCCGAAGCCCAACCTGCAACTCCTCCGCCATTCCTCCTTACCCAGTGCGGCGGCTGCAAAGTACGGGGGCGCCGCCACCCCCCATCGCAGGAGCTGCACGGACGCCTGTAGACCATCTCTGCCTCCCTCCCTCCGTCGCCATCGCTGCCTCCCTCCCTCCATGCGCGCAGCTGCCGCGCCCGGAGCAGTCCGCCGCGCGCCTCTAGCCTGTCTTCTCCAGCCACATTTCACCGTCTACTCCGAAGCCAACCTGCAACTCCTCCGCCATTCCTCCCTACCCAGTGCGGCGGCTGCAAGTACGGGGGCGCCGCACCCCCCATCGCAGGAGCTGCCTCCCCCGGGCCGCTGCAGTCTCTTCTCATGGTGCTGCGCCGTTGAAGATAGCGGCACTGAGCCTAGCAGGGCATGCATCGCCCTCGCCTTCCTCTTCCGGAGCAGCCGCTGCCACTGTGGCGACCACCCCGTCGGACGGCGCTACTGCCGGAGCTAAGGCGATGCAACTCCTTCTCGCGCCAGTGCCAGTGGGTTCTCCGACATCACCACCGCCGATCGCCATCGCCACGCCGAAGGTGCAACACTTCGGCAACCTAGAGAGATGTTCAGAAGTACTGTAGCGCAAACAGTAGTATCCACTATTGCGCACAGTAAAAAAACGCCATCATTTTATTTTTTGTGTAGTTTTAAAATTTTATTTCAAAATCATATTTGTAATATGACATTTTATATTTTTTTGTTTTTTTTTGAAAATATAAAAAAATGATTAAAAAATTATATATATTAATGTGGACCGGGTCCGGGACCAGACTCATGACCTCTTATTGGCCGAACACAACATTGCTCCTCTTGCCATCGCAGATAGATGTGATGTAGTATTATCTCAATTATCCTTATGTTTGCTTAAATATCCCAAGCTCCCAGCAGGCTTCCTAGTCAAAGAAGTGCAACTTGAAGTGCAACTTGAAGAAAACTCCAACTGATCTTCATAAGAGCATTCAATCCAAGCTCCCAGCAGGCTTCCCTAGTCAAAGAACATCTAATCAACTCTTTTAAACTTCAGTTTCTATTGGATCATTCATCCAGATCTAGGTTGTGCATGTGGTTAATCTATACAAGTGTTGTGTACAGATCAAGGTGGTATGTGTGGTTGATATGTACAAGTTTTGTGTACAGATCGAGGTGTATGTGTAACGTCGCGTGCTTTTCGGATCCAAATGGATCATGTGTGTAATGGTTGTGATGGCCATTGTGAGGCCAGTGTGGTTTGGTCGTGTGGTGTGTGCAGGTGTGGTGCAGGTTTGGTCCTGAGATAAAATAGGACCTACTGCAGTTGAGTAGGGGTGACGGCTAGGTGTGGTCATTGACTGATTGGCGTCTATGTATATTGACGTTTACTATATGAACTTGGCGACAAGGGATATGGACGTCTAGCCTTGGCGGTCTGATTGGCGACAGCCTTGTTGACGCCAATCTGTGCGACCTACAGAATATAGTCTACCCGAAAGCAGTTCCCTCACTCCGTTCTCCCTCTCCCTTGCCATGATTTCATGCCCTTGCTTCCCCAATGCTTCCAATGGTTGCGGAAGGTTAGTTGGAAGATCGTGGAACGTGAGGTGGTGACGAATCGGCCAAGGAAACGCCGAACCGTGGTGCAATTGCCGTAGGAGCCCGTGGAGGATTCGGTGTGGATCGGGAGAATTTAGGAGGTTTAAGTGCGTCTTGAGGTAGGGAATGATCCCTTTAGTTCCTATAGGTTGTGATAATGCAATTGGAAAACATCAATCTGCATGATAATTGTGTTTTCGGGTAATGGTATCCATGCGGGGTACATGGGTGGTTTGAGCAATTTAACAATAGAAACATGTTGTTTTGAGTTAACTAGAATTCATGCATGTTGGAGGAAGTACTTCTTCGCGTTTTCCGCTGGTTTTAGGGCCGAGGACACTTATGGAGTCGGCCTAGGGTTCTGTGAAAACTGGTAGACGAGGAGCTTGGCGTCAACATCGTTTGACGCCAGGTTCTTCAGCTGGGAACTTAACGGCCATATATCTTGCCGTTTATATCCCATCGACGGCAGTCGATGTTGCCGCCAGCATGCTTTTGGTTTAAATATTGATATATTGAAGATTTATTGATATCGAGCGGTGCAACGATAATTGTGGTACACCTAGTGCTCGTGGTTTTGAGACTAGCGTACTGTACACAGTTAGCTGGTTCTTTACGTGTTTACGTGGTGTTCACGTGTAGTGAACTACTAGTGCACGTGGTTTACGTGAGTCTTCACGTGGTTTATATGACGTGCATGAGATTTTGTGTACGTGGCAAGTAGTACGACGCCTACCGTGGTTACCTCTCCAGTTGGGTGCCCCAGGTTCTTTGTGAGCCAGGCTGTTAGTTCGGGGCTTTGTCCCGGTACTTGTGTTGTACCGTCGAGGTCTGTGTCGTCTGACCTGGACACCCTCACTCCTGTGTTTGAGTTGTACGTCCGGCTGAGGGATAGACGACAGTGGGACAGTGACTGTCGTACTTGTCTTTTAGTCACTTGTAGCACGCTCGTAGTTGGGGGTACGGACACCAGTAGTCGACACTGGTCCCCAGCTAGTCCTTCTCCAGTGCCTCACTCTAAAGGGCCCAGGCCAGGGTCTCCAGAGGTGTCAAGCATGGGCCTACGACCGTGTGGTCCGCAGGTGGTGGTGTTTAGTTGGTCTCCACAGTTGCTTGACCTTTTCACGTGGAGCGGCAGCTGGACCTTTCGTCCGTGGCTGCGAGACTGAGAGGTAGACTTGTGTTAGCTTGTCCGAGTCAGTCTCTGGTGTCGCGAACCAGTTCACGTGGCTCGTGTTTGGCTGTCTCTACTTTAGCTCGTACACTTGTACTGATTTGCCATTTAATTATTACAGTTGATTTTCGTAGTCGGCAGACGGTGAGTACTTTTACAGCTTTCATATCCTGCTTAGTTGTTCTATAAATTGTTGGTACTGTTTACTGCTTTTGTACCTGTGTTTTTGGTTTGCTCAGTTTTGGGGGAGTTCCCTACTGAGCCAGTGACTAGCGAGGCTCACCCCTACCCCCACAGTGAAAGCGAGGAGGACGTTTCTCGACCGTCGTCCCGTTCAGAGCCGCGTCGTAGCAGTGCAAGGTCAGTACCACCAGCAGTGTGGCAGTAGTAGTGTAGTTAGTTATTTACTTTCTTCAGTTGTACCTCGGGGTATGCCCCAGGCTCTTGTACTTTCTTTTAGTTTTTGTGGAAATATGGCTATGTAAACTTGTGAAATATATATATAAAATGGTGTGTTCCTTTGTGTTTACACAGACTGTGGTTTGGTATCCCTTGCGAGGCTTCGGCCCGTTCGCGGGAGGCGGACTCGGATCAAGTACGTTATCAGTTTAACGGGCTTGAACGAGGTGTTTCGCCACAGTTGGTATCAGAGCAAGGTCTGTGTTAATATAAGGGAACTGGAAAGATACATAGCCTTATTTCGGTCTTTGTACACTGCTGGTGGGGGCCCTGGTTTCTGATAATTTGTGTTTTGTTTTTGTTTGATGTTCTGTTTATGTAGAAATTTGAAATGGCTAATAGAAGAGATTGGGGTGGTGGAGGAGATGATCTAGAGGAGAGCACTCAGTGTATGATAGAGAGGATCTGGGAGAGCCTCACTGATATCCAAAGGAGGATGGATCAGCAGGTGCCGGTACCACCAGTTGTCGTGCCACCTGGGGATGGAGAGGTAGTACCTATAGCTCCAGTTCCGCCAGGAGTAGAGGTGCCTTTTGTAGCACCTGTGCCACCACCACCACCAGTGTTATTAGCAGAGGAACCAATGATGCAAGTTGAGAAATTTCTGAGATTTCAGCCGCCTACTTACTCAGGAGGGCCGAATCCAGATACAGCGGAACATTGGGTCCATGAGATTGAAAGAGTCTTTGCGACCATGAGATGTCCGGCAGTAGATAAAGTTGTGCTAGCTGCCTATCAGTTGAGAGGTTTTGCATTGGAATGGTGGCGATTGAAGATGCAAACCACCTTCGCAGGCAGGACAGAAGAGACTATCACTTGGTCGAAATTTCTTGATGTATTTAACGATACATTTTTTCCGATTCAAGTACAGCAAGTGAAGAGAGAGCAGTTTCGGACACTCCAGCAAGGTAACTCTTCGGTTTTAGAGTACCAGATGAGGTTTATGGCGCTTAGCCGATACGCACCTTATGTAGTATCAGATAATAAATGATGGTTGAGTATTTCATTAGAGGTTTGAGAGTGGAGTTGCAGGATGCAATAGTGCCTCTCATGTGTAAGACAGTGGAAGAAGCAGCTCAGAGGGCAGCTACGTTGGAGAGGTCTATTCGGACTCGTCAGGTGGGCGAGTCAGGCTCAAGTAGTTTTCAGCTACCACAGCAGTCAGTGAGTGCGAGTAAGGGTAAAGCACCAGCAGGACCTTCTTCATCAGGCTTTGGTAAATGGGGCCAGAAATTGAAGCAAGCATTTAAAGGTAAAGGAAGAGGATGGGGAGGTCGACAGCAATTTCAGCAAGGTCATAGTAAGCCAGAGGTGGAAGAGTCGCAGCAGAGTACTGCCAGGCAGCCATTATTCCACTAGGGTATAGATGTTATAATTGTAATCAGCCGGGGCATTGATTCGTAATTGCCCCTATTGAGAGAGTATGGATATGGAAGAGGTGTGCAGCAGCAGCAGCAGCAGCCTTAGCAGTTTCAGCAGCCATAGGCAGGTCGGGCAGAGGAGCACCACAGCAGCGAGGAAGAGGTCGGGTTATGGCTATCACCCGAGCCCAGGCGGAGGCATCGAATATGATAAAGGTACTTTACCCCTTTTTATATTATTCAGCAAAAGTTTTATTTGATTCGGGTGCCTCTCATTCTTTCATTTTCGAAGAATTTTTGGACTGTATGACTCATCCTTTAAAGGAAAAGCCTTGTGAGTTAGTAGTGGAGGTTCCCTCGGGTGAGTTCCTGTTCACTTCGAGCTATGTAGATAGCTCCTGTTATGATTGAAGGAACCAGATGCCGGGTCGTTTGTATGCCCTGCAGTTGACAGATTATGATATTATTTTGGGTATGGATTGGCTTGAGACTTATGGAGCAATGCTAGATTGCAGAAAGAAAAGGATCAGGTTTTGTCATCCTATGGGTGCAATATTTGAATATCAAGGTATGCCTTTTTATACCTCTAAGTTTCTAATTTCTGCAATTAGAGCTAGGAAGTTGATAATGCTGGATGTGTGGCTTATTTAGCCTCGGTAAGTCTGGTAGAAGCTAGTCAGTCAGTGGAAGCAGTTCCTGTGGTTAGGGAATTTTCTGATGTTTTTCCTGAAGATTTGTCTGGTTTAGATCCACATAGAGGGTGGACTTTACCACTGAGTTGCTGCCAGGTACCATGCCGATCTCTAAAGCTCCTTATCGGATGGCAACAGCAGAACTTAAAGAATTGAAAAGGCAATTAGAAGAGCTGTTGCAGAAAGGGTTTATTAGACCGAGTCATTCCCCGTGGGGAGCACCGGTGTTGTTTGTGAAAAAGAAAGATGGAAGTTTTCGGATGTGTATTGATTATAGAAAGTTGAATGATGTGACCATTAAGAATAAGTACCCATTACCAAGGATAGATGATCTGTTTGATCAGTTGCAATCAGCAAAGGTATTCTCTAAAATTGATTTGAGGTCTGGGTACCATCAGTTGAGAATTAAAGAGGAAGATATAGATAAAACAGCTTTTAGAACTAGATATGGTCACTATGAATTTGTGGTTATGCCATTTGGGCTGACCAATCTCCTGCAGGTTTTATGGATCTGATGAATAGAACTTTTCATCCGTATTTATATCAATTCATTGTGGTCTTTATCGATGATATTCTGATTTATTCAGCTTCTGAAGAGGAGCATGCGGCTCATTTGAGGTTTACTCTCAGTTGTTAAGGGATAATCAGTTGTTTGCCAAATTCAATAAGTGTGAATTTTGGTTGAAAGAAATCCAATTTCTGGGTCATGTCATCTCAACTAAGGAGTAGCAGTGGACCCGAGTAAAGTGGAGGCAGTGATGAAATGGGAAGTGCTTAAGACAATTACTGAGATTAGAAGTTTTCTGGGATTGGCAGGTTATTATAGGCGCTTTATACAAGATTTTTCTAAGATTGCGGCACCTATGACCCAATTGACCAGAAAAGGTGTGCCATTTGTGTGGTCCAGTGAATGTCAGAAAAGTTTTATGGAATTGAAGAAAAGACTTACAACAGCACCCATATTGACATTACCGGCAGGAAGTGGTGGTTTTGTGGTATATACGGATGCTTCAAGGAGAGGACTTGGCGCAGTGCTTATGCAGCATGACAAAGTGATAGCTTATGCGTCCAGGCAATTGAAGCCGGCAGAGGAGAATTACCCCACTCATGATTTGGAATTGGCAGTAGTTGTGTTTGCTTTGAAAATGTGGAGGCATTATCTGTATGGCGAGAGATTTGAGATCTTTACAGATCATAAAAGCTTGAAGTATATCTTCTCGCAGAAAGATTTAAATCTTCGTTAGCGCAGATGATTGAATTTGAAAGATTATGATTTCAGTTTGGCTTACCATCCGGGTAAGGCCAATGTTGTAGCAGATGCCTGAGCAGAAATGCATATATAAATCTGATGATGATCAAAGAATGGAAGCTGTATGAAGAGATAGTGGAGAACTCCTTGTATGTGCCTAGTAGTCAGCGACGGGCAGTACTAGCTGCTAGTGCTGTAGAACAGTCCTTGTATTGGCAGATTGTTGAGGCTCAGAGAGCAGATGTAAGTTTAGCTGAGATTGTAAAAATGGAAGGAGTTACCATTGATGATAATTGTGTGATTAGGCTCAGAGGCAGGTTATTTGTTCCAGCAGAAAGAGAAGTGAAGCAGTGAGTGTTAGAAGAAGCCATAAATAAATCCAGTACACTATCCATCCGGTGATAGTACTAAAATGTACCACAATTTGAGGAAACATTTTGGTGGCCTCAGAAAAAGAAAATAGCAGAGTTTGTTGCAATGTGTGCTATCTGTCAACAGATTAAAGCAAAACACAGAAGCCCGGAGGTTTATTGCAACTGTTGCCTATTCCACAGTGGAAATGGGATGATATTGCTATGGACTTTGTGGCAGGCTTACCAAGATCGAGTTCCGGGCATAATGGAATATGGGTATTTGTTGACAGATTAACTAAGGTGCAGATTAGTGGCAGTAAGCATGTCTTGGACAGTAGACAGATTAGCAAAGGTTTATGTTGAAAGAATGTTCCATTGCATGGTATTCCGAAGACTATTGTGTCTGACAGAGATCCAAGATTTACTTCTAGTTTTTGGAGAAGTTTGCATAAAGTAATTGGTAATGAGCTGAGATATAACTCCGCTTATCATCCCCAGACAGATGGTCAGACAGAGAGGACTATCCAGACGATTGAAGATATGTTGCGGGCTTGTTGTTTAGTTTGGGGAGGTAACTGGGAGCATCATTTGGGAATGGTTGAGTTTGCCTATAATAATAGTTATCATACCAGTCTTGGGATGGCACCGTATGAAGCTTTATATGGAAGGCCATGTAGAACCCCATTAAACTGGCATGTAGTGGGAGAAAGGCAGTTAGTGGGTCCTGAATTGATTCAGCAAATCACAGAAACAATGAAGCTTATTAAGGAAAAATTGCATGCAGCTCAAAGCAGACAAAAGAGTTATGCAGATAACCGGAGGAGACCACTTCAGTTTGAAGTGGGAGATTTTGTTTTCTTGAGAGTTTCCCCGAGTAAAGGTATTATGAGATTTGACAAGACTGAAAAATTGAGCCCAAGGTATGTAGGACCTTTCAGGTGATTGAGAGAATTGGGGAAACAACTTATAGGCTGGATTTGCCAGCAAATTTTGCGGATGTCCATGATATATTTCATGTCTCTATGTTGATAAAATGTATTGAAGATCCAGCTCAAATAATCAGTTATCAAGGTGGTGACCTGAGGCTGGATATGACCATGCCAGAATATCCGGTGCAAATCACTGGTCGGAAAACAAAGAAGCTGCGGAATAAAGAAATTGAGTTGGTTAGAGTGAAATGGGAAAATAGATTAGGTGGTGAGGATACCTGGAATTAGCCGAGGAGATGGCTAAGGGGTATCCCTATCTGTTTGAATAAAGTTTTGTATTTCTTTTTAGATGATAGTACTTGTAAAAATGTATATATTTAAGTTGTTTATGTTTGAGTTGTGTTATAAATCTCGAGGTCGAAATTTTCTTTTTAGATGATAGTAATGTAACGTCGCGTGCTTTTCGGATCATAATGGATCATGTGTGTAATGGTTGTGATGGCCATTGTGAGGCCAGTGTGGTTTGGTCGTGTGGTGTGTGCAGGTGTGGTGCAGGTTTGGTCCTGAGATAAAATAGGACCTACTGCAGTTGAGTAGGGGTTGACGGCCAGGTGTGGTCGTTGACTGATTGGCGTCTATGTATATTGACGTTTACTATATGAACTTGGCGACAAGGGATATGGACGTCTAGCCTTGGCGGTCTGATTGGCGACAGCCTTGTTGACTCCAACCTGTGCGACCTGCATAATATAGTCTACCCGAGAGCAGTTCCCTCACTCCGTTCTCCCTCTCCCTTGCCCTGATTTCATGCCCTTGCTTCCCAATGCTTCCAATGGTTGCGGAAGGTTAGTTGGAAGATCGTGGAACGTGAGGTGGTGATGAATCGGCCAAGGAAACGCCGAATCGTGGTGCAATTGCTGTAGGAGCCCGTGGAGGATTCGGTGTGGATCGGGAGAATTTAGGAGGTTTAAGTGCGTCTTGAGGTAGGGAATGATCCCTTTAGTTCCTATAGGTTGTGATAATGCAATTGGAAAACATCAATCTGCATATAATTGTGTTTTCGGGTAATGGTATCCATGCGGGGTACATGGGTGGTTTGAGCAATTTAACAATAGAAACATGTTGTTTTGAGTTAACTAGAATTCATGCATGTTGGAGGAAGTATTTCTTCGCATTTTCCCGCTGGTTTTAGGGCCGAGGACACTTGTGGAGTCGGCCTAGGGTTTCTGTGAAAACTGGTAGACGAGGAGCTTGGCGTCAACATCGTTTGACGCCAGGTTCTTCAGCTGGGAACTTAACGGCCATATATCTTGCCGTTTATATCCCATCGACAGCAGTCGATGTTGCCGCCAGCATGCTTTTGGTTTAAATATTG
Organism: Colocasia esculenta; assembly: GCA_014218235.1. Taxonomy (NCBI): domain Eukaryota; kingdom Viridiplantae; phylum Streptophyta; class Magnoliopsida; order Alismatales; family Araceae; genus Colocasia; species Colocasia esculenta. Next base: position 180,573,598 of record CM024754.1, on the reverse strand, counting down.
ATATATTGAAGATTTATTGATATCGAGCGGTGCAACGATAATTGTGGTACACCTAGTGCTCGTGGTTTTGAGACTAGCGTACTGGGTACGCAGTTAGTTGGTTCTTTACATGTTTACGTGGTGTTCACGTGTAGTGAACTACTAGTGCACGTGGTTTACGTGAGTCTTCACGTGGTTTATATGACGTGCACGTGGTTTTGTGTACGTGGCAAGTAGTAAGACGCCTACCGTGGTTACCTCTCCAGTTGGGTGCCCCAGGTTCTTTGTGAGCCAGGCTGTTAGTTCGGGGCTTTGTCCCGGTACTTGTGTTGTACCGTCGAGGTCTGTGTCATCTGACCTGGACACCCTCACTCATGTGTTGAGTTGTACGTCTGGCTGAGGGAAAGACGACAGTGGGACAGTGACTGCCGTACTTGTCTTTTAGTCACTTGTTGCGCGCTCGTAGTTGGGGGTACGGACACCAGTAGTCGACACTGGTCCCCAGCTAGTCCTTCTCCAGTGCCTCACTCTAGAGGGCCCAGGCCAGGGTCTCCAGAGGTGTCAGGCATGGGCCTGCGACTGTGTGGTCCGCAGGTGGTGGTGTTTAGTTGGTCTCCACAGTTGCTTGACCTTTTCACGTGGAGTGGCAGCTGGACCTTTCGTCCGTGGGTGCGAGACTGAGAGGTAGACTTGTGTTAGCTTGTCCGAGTCAGTCTCTGGTGTCGCGAACCAGTTCACGTGGCTCGTGTTTGGCTGTCTCTACTTTAGCTCGTACACTTGTACTGATTTGCCATTTAATTATTACAGTTGATTTTCGTAGTCGGCAGACGGTGAGTACTTTTACAGCTTTCATATCCTGCTTAGTTGTTCTATAAATTGTTGGTACTGTTTACTGCTTTTGTACCTGTGTTTTTGGTTTGCTCGGTTTTGGGGGAGTTCCCTACTGAGCCAGTGACTAGCGAGGCTCACCCCTACCCCTACAGGTGAAAGCGAGGAGGACGTTTCTCGACCATCGTCCAGTTCAAAGCCGCGTCGTAGCGGGGCAGGGTCAGTACCACCAGCAGTGTAGTAGCAGCGTTGTGGCAGTAGTAGTGTAGTTAGTTATTTACTTTCTTCAGTTGTACCTCGGGGTATGCCGCATGCTCTTGTACTTTCTTTCAGTTTTTGTGCAATATGGCTATGTAAACTTGTGAAATATATATATAAAATGGTGTGTTCCTTTGTGTTTACACGGATTGTGGTTTGGTATCCCTTGCGAGGCTTCGGCCCGTTCGCGGGAGGCGGACTCGGATCAAGTACATTATCGGTTTAACGGGCTTCAACGAGGTTTTTCGCCACAGTATGTGTGTGTGTGAAGTCTCACCTTAGCTAGAGGGTTAGATCTCAGTGAGAATTGTCTTTATCTAGCTTGTGTGTGTGTGGACTGAGCCTTAGTGCTCTGTATGTGTGTGGTTGTATCTCTCGTGATATAGTGTGTGGTTAATCTTCACTGTGTGAGGGGTGGATGTAGGATGCCCTTGGGTGCAATTCGAATCATCTAAAAAATCTCATGTGCAATGATTTACTTGCTCTTCTTACGCTAGACTTTGCATAGAGGTTTCGACTACACATCCAACATTCACACACTGATTTACAGATAACTTGTTTGCAAGTTCGTCTCACACATTTCATTCACACAAGCACATCAGATCAATGAGGTTTTTGATTGAATAGACTATTAATCTGAAGTAATTTTTAATTACTTAAGTTTATATTGTAAATCTATTCAACCCCCCCCCCTTCTAGATTTGCCTTACACAATTATTCTGGGCCAACAACTAGCATAATCAACATCATGTAAACCATACGAAATATTCAATCATGCTCATTGAGAGAGAGTAAGAGGGGAGTTAGGGTGAAAACTCTACCTCCTATAGGTATAGGCTCTAGGAGGTTGAAAACTTGCATGCATAGCCCCTTATTTATCCATTTTATTTGGGATTAAGTGTAGCGTCCTAACGTTCTAGATCTAATTTACTAGGTTTCAGAGTGTGGGGTGTTGAGGTATGTGTTATATCTTGTATGATCAGGTCATTGTCTAAAGCTTCCGTTTGGGTTTCGGAGTTCTATTTGTTCTTGCGTACGGGAAACTTGACGTGTTGGTAACAGGTCAGGTGAGGCTAACGCGTTGGTAATGCGTTAGGTGAGGTTGACGTGACAGTATTAGTAGGCGGTGGTTGTCGTGTCGCCTAGCTTGGACGCGTTAGTGTGACATCCAGGAGATGTGACACATTCTATTCGGCAGTAGGGGCTTTGTTTCTCCCTCCGACTAGGGCAGGGTTTCACCCTATTCTCAATTACAAGTGAGGCTCTATGGCGATTTTGTTTGGAGGAGGGTTTTTGACCGGTTGGAGGTGTTTTCTAGAGTGCTCTTTGTGAGGAGGAGGTGACCAGATCACGAGAAGACCCTAACGGATGTGTTCTTCGTGTTTTGATATGGTGGCGTCCCCTTTGCTTGATTTACTTGCAAGTTTCATGGTGTTCTATAGTTTAGGCGATGAGTTATGGTGCTTCTAAGTGTGTTTTGGTAATTTGAATGTAAGAGCATGTCATTTTAATCCTAGAAAAGGTAAGTTTAGATTGGTTAAACCCATTCAGTTGTTATTATGTGGAATATTGATGTTGCAGGGTGTAGTATCCCGAAAAATTTATTAATTTAAAAATATAGATAAATTGAAATTTTATCAATTAATAAAATCCAAACTAGTAAAAATGGTATGCATCATTATTGCATGCGTAAAAACCCATATAAAAATTTCGTTAAAATAGTAGTTATACCTTAAATAATGTTCTTTAATGACCCATCAAGAAATTTGGGCATAGAAAAATCATTTGAACTAAGTTTAAAAATTTATACAATTTATTATTGTAATTAAAGAATAAGTAAAAAAAACCCATTATTTTATGAGCCAAAGTGAATTAAAAATTTACATAAACATGTGGGTAGGCTTTAAATAATGTGTGTTAATAGCCCATTATGAGAATTGGACCAAATGGACAATTTTGGCCCATGAATAAATTCTCTAATAAAAATGGGGTAATTAAAACCCATTAAGTAAACTTAGTATATGGGTTGTACAATTGATCAATACATGGTTATTGGGCCAAAAGTAAGAATCCAAATGATGGATGAGAGATAATATGATAAATAAATTTAAATTACAATAAAGGGAGAATAAATTGGAATAAATAGAATTAAACTCAACCCATTAAGCTAAATTAGAGTATGGTTAAACAAATGGTCCATACATGAGGTAATGGGCCAAAAAGCAAAGAGCCCATCTTTGGATGAGAGATCTTTTAGCCTAATTTCAGAGTTAATTAATTAAGGGTAAGATAAAGGCTAAATGGGTTGTAATTATTCTAAAAAAGGAGTCATCATCCCATCCTAACCCATTACCTATGAAATTAGACCTCTCATCTATCTTATTAGGTGGGATAATGCAAGAAATAGGGAGATAATAAGGAAATTCATAGTTTGAAGGAGAAGGAAGAGTTTTAACTAATTATGACTCTTAAACAACCTAATAGACCTCTAATTCGTGTCTACCAAGTCCCACTTTGTTGCTGGAGCTCTGGAACACGAGGAGCAAGGGGAGGAAGGGCTTGGAGCAAGAGGATCTCACCTTCTACTTCGTCCAAAACCCTAGGATTTCTTTACAGTGTAAAAAGGTAGGCAATCTCTTAAGCAAAATTAAATTAAACTCGACCCTAAGTAGATCTTGATCCCCTCTATCAAAGCCCCATGATTGCCCTAATTTTCATTGCTCCATGAGAGAGTATTAAATACTCTAATCCCTGTCATCATCATGTACCCGAACCAACATGTTTGCTTTCAATCCATGTGTATACTTGATCCCATGCCTTGAAATTATTCTCATAAATACTGCATGATGTTAGGCTTCGAATGAATCTATTTCCCCCAATTTTCATCATGCATCCTTCGCGAATTAATTCATTTTCCATGATTGTGCATGTTTTAGGTCACTGAAATGTAACCTAATTAAAGCATGCCCAATACCTATCTATTTCTTAATTACTCATGCATGTTGGTACATCTACGTGTCTACTTTCATTTAAAACTAGTTTCATGATTTTTGGATGTTCCTACAATTTTATACAGATTTTTAAAGGGGCATATATCATGCCATGGAAGGAAGGACCGACCTGAAAAGGGCTGGTTTCCCCCTTTTTGGGTCGGGCTGCCCTTCTGCAATCACGACGGCCAGACCCGTCGCGATCTCAGAAGGGATCCAACCGGTCGGACCGCCGCGTCATGAACACGACGGCCCACGTCATCACGGTTTCGTCCCGGCTCACGCCAGCCCGGCTAGTTCAGCAGACGTGACTAGACCGCCCGTCGCGACATGAAACGCGACGGGTACCCCCGTCGCGATTTCAAAATGTCGCTAGAAACCCTGATTTCATATACCCCTGCTATTTACACCATTTGACCCTTGTTTAAGCTTAATTAAGCACTGTTATGCATAGTAGTGACCTGAATATTAATATTTTGTAATAATTACATAAATTCAATTAATTAAAAGCCATATGCATGATTATACATACTCTTGGGATTTCTTAACACTTGCACACACTAAACATTAATGTTTGCCATGAGACCTTATTAAATTACTCAATAATATATCTGGTAATTAAGTGTAATTATTCACTTAAATTCCCTATTATTTTAATGACACTTGTCTTCGTTTATTCGCGTGCTTTGTACACTGCTATCTCGTTCCTCTGCCTTCGAGCACTCGAGGCAAGATGGATAACGTTTCGTTACACCCTTCTTTCTTAACATAGACCACCTCTCCGTTGGGAATACTGCTGACTGGACTAGGGACTCCTTGTCAAGGCCTCCATAAGTCTCCTTGGCTTTGGCGGACGTCCATTGCTGACGAGCTGGTTGTACCCTTAAAACCCTTTACACTCTTAGGCATTAGCACGATCCAACGGCCTTAGTTGGTTCTCTCTCACCTTGAAGATCACGCCGAAACTTTGGCCTGTGTTCATAAGCACGGCTAATGGACGGTTGTGACTTCTACCAGACTACCACACACGACCTAGTGCTGTGCAACTGATACTATCCCGTGTCTATCATTGTTTTATGAATATGTCCCTATCTCATCTACTATCTCGATCCTCTCATCTGTTCACTTTCTCTCTACACTCTCATCTACTCGTCTACTACTCTCATCTATTCTTGGTACTCCATTTGGCCATACAATTGAGTGTCTAAGATAACAAACATAACCAATGCCAGGAAATAAGGCCTGATCTGGTTCTGGGGAGAGCGCCCGAAGAGTGCTATTTTCCCATGGGAGTCAATATGATCAGGGTGTGTACGGCATGCACTCAGCGCCATTTAATACTATCGAGATTTAATCTATGACAATCAATCAATCACTATACTATATTCTCTCGGTTGATAAAATGATCGTCCAATCGTTACATGCTATCGTTACTAGTGCACTTTTGTGCAACCATAATACACTATCTCATTATATGGTCAATCCTTTATCATGCTAGTTTTGCAATATTCTTTTTGGAAGTGTTATCGTTCTCTTGCTATCATGTGTCATTACACTCTTCTCTATACTTGATCGTTCTCTCTAGTTATCCTGCTTTACAAGTCATTAATCACTTAAAGCATGCCTATTTACACGAGATATTAAGTCCTACTGAGCGTTATCACTCATCCTGTGCTATTGTTGTCTGTGTTTTCAGGTAAGTCGGATGATGACCCTACACACACCAACGGGAATGGACTAGAGTGATGAGCGACCTGGAGTCATAGCGACAGAGTGACCGTAGTATCGTAGAGTCTAGTTAGATATTTGCTTAGTTATCCTTTCCAATGTAATGATGTTATTGAGTCCTATGTTTTGGCTCAGAATTAGTGGTTGTAATAGTTAGGTGATTTATCAATAAAATGAAGAATTTATTACAATTATTGTTCATTAGTTGCTCTGATATTTGCTATGGTATGCGCAATTTACGTTACCATACACTTTGCTCACGTCCCCCCAATTTATTCCGCTGCTAAATTGGAGGGGCGTGACACAGGGTGTGTATGTGCTTTATGGAGTTGGTTTTGGAGCTCTGGCTGAGCCTTGATAGAGCAGGGCACTCGGCCTGATAACGAGTCCAGTAGGGTGGACGCGATGGTAAGGCGTAGGGTAGACGCGATGGTAAGGTGTTCCACCAGGCCGACACGTTAAGGTCTTCTTGTCGTAGCGCATTGGACGGACATGATAGTGTCGCGACCCATCCGCCTGACGCGACATGTAACACCTCAATTTTATTAAATATTTGGTCTTTTAATTTTAAAATATTATATGACAGCGTTGTGTTTAATTGAGTATACCTCACACTGTCATTACCAAAAATAGTCCTTTAAGGATAAGCACACATGAGTTCACATAAAATAACAACTTAATAAATTAGGTTGTGTTGATAGAAAGAGATTAAAAGGAAATTATATTATATTAATGATATATATATATATATAATTGATTACGTAATCAGATTACTGTTCATTACTATTCACCTACGTAATCACGATTATGTATTAACACCCCTACGTGTTAACTACAGGTAAGATCAAGGCAGAGGATTTGCCCATCATCGGAGCCCGAGAAATGGCTATTTGGTGCGCTTCTTCGCCCACTTGGATCGACAGATTCACCGATGTGGGGTAAATCCGTGTGAGTAATCCATCCGGGAAATCACCACCGCCCAGTTGTTGGTGAATTCATGCACACCTGCTTTAGATAAGGTCTATATATACTCCTACTGATCCTTAGCTAGAACTCTGGCTACTTGTCGTTGCTATCGCCAAAGGCTGAGGAGGAAGAGGAAGGAAGGGTGTTGGGTGCCGAAGTATTAGAAGGAGTCTCGGAGCTCTGACTCTCTGAGTATTATTGTCATCTTCTTCTTCTTACCAGATAGGAAACATTGTCTTCTCCTTTCCATTCTCATTTGTTACTCTCCCAGTATTCTGAACACTTGATAATGTTAGAGGAAACCCTTGCACCAACCTCTAAACATCCTCTAACCACCATCCCTCCATTGCAAGACAAAAAGAAAACCATTCTGTAACATCACCGGAATCGGTCGATCGACCGATTATTTCAAACGACCGATCTCCCTCCATCTTGCCTACCCGAGAGAGAAAAAGAAGAGAGATAGGGAGCTTAAACCCTCCCAATTTTTGTGAAATTTTATGTACAATGATAGAACAATCCTTTCTCTTTTATTCTTGATTGTTTATTTCCATTCTCAGGTCAGAAAAAGTAGTGTGATTTCGACTTGTGTAAATCCGGCTTTTTCTGAAATCGGTTGACCGAATACTGAAATCAGTCAACAAATGCTATCTTTTCGTTTGACCGACTTTATCATTCCGGTCAACTAATTTGTACCCAAAGTAAGAACCCACTTCGACTGATTAGGTCAGTTGACATATTTTTGGCCAATCGATCGACTGTGCCATTTCGGTCAACCGATTTCATAGTAAAGTTCAGAACTAAGCTCCTAGCTAGATCGGTCGACCGACTTTGTCATTCCGATTGACCGATTCTTTCTTAAATACCATAACCAAGTTTCTGTTTGTTCCAGCTTGATCCTTTCTCAGATTTCTTATATAACTCTATATTACTTAAACATTGGGCCAACCCAACTTGCTAGTCCTACCCTTGTCTTGTTATCATTATACCCTTGTATTGGACATGATTTATTATTAATGTTATCTTGAGATCTGTCCGAACCATACTAAAATAATGATCAAATAGAAATGATGACACTTTGGGTCTTCGGACTCTACCGGACCAATGCTTGTGCAAATGGGGCCGATCCAGTCCTGTGAGGAGCACCTGAATTTGATTACTGAATCGTACAATTCGAGATTGTACCAATCGAAAATGGATCTACTGGGTGTTTGGCATGACACCACCTACTGCTAAATTTACTCTACATTTCCATGTATTGTATTATAGCCTGAATTTTATTATTGTTTGGTTCCGGGTAAATTCTGTTATAATGTCATTATCGCACTGTATTATAGCATCACTGTGTGTAGTAGCTTGAACTCTCTCGTTGACTAGTATGCATGTTTTTCTTTCAATATTACCTTCTTGCCTACTTTTATTGTCGAAGGCAAATTTCCTACTGGGAAAAATGTTTTCCTCTACTTTCCTTTCAGGCATCTCAGATGGGACTAACTCTCTAGGGGAACGTGTGCCAAGTGAATTTTAATTTAGCAAACCCTGCTCCCTTTAGACTTTGCCACCAAATCTGTTGTATATATTAAACTTGAATCTACCCGCGCATGTAATGAACTATTCCGTTGCACTGTCTTATGTTTATAGACAATGTCCTTGTCATGCCCCGCTAATTTAGCAGCGGAATAAATCGGGGTGGGATGAACAACGTGTATGGTAACGTAAATTGCGCATACATTCGTATATATCAGAGCATCTAATGAACAATAATTATAATAAACTCATCATTTTATTGATAATTCATCTAAACTGTTACAACCACTAATTCAGAGCTAAAACACAGGGCTCAATAGCATCATTACATTTGGAAATGATAACTAAACAACTAACTAAACTAACTCTAGGGTACTGGGGATAATCCATTGCTATGACTCCAGGATGCTCATCACTCCAGTCCATTCTTGTTGTTGTGTGTAAGGTCATCACTTGACTTACCTAAAAACACAATAACAATAACGAAGGGTGAGCGATAACGCTCGTAGGACTTAAAATCTCATGTAAACAAGCATGCTTTAAGTGATTAAGTCTGTAACGCAGGTTAACTAGAGAGAATGATCAAGTATAGCCAAGAAAGTGATAGTATAAGACAACAAGTGAACATAATACATTTCACCCGAGTATTGCAAAGCTAGGATGATAAGGAAATGACCATGTAACGAGATAGCGTGTAACGAGATAACGTGTATGGTTGCACAACAGTGCACTAGAAAAGTACGGCAGTAGTCACTTTTAGGACAGAAGCCATTCAACAATAGCACAGTACGTCTGAACTCCTCAGACTAACATTATAGCAGTTAGTGCTAGCATAGTAATAGCATAGAAATAGTACGCTTGAACTCCTCAGACTAATAGTATAACAGTTAGATGTCTAGCCAATATAGTATAGTCAGAACCGGTGTAATGTAGAACACCGTCAATAGCCCCTGCACGTATTTTCGGGTGGCTCTCTGCCCCCAGGACTAGATTGGATCCCCTCGGACACTCTCCGTGACCTGCACAGTATGCATTCGAGTCAGTAGGGTCACCTGATCCATATTATGGCGCTAGACAGTCATGTATAGTACATGCATTAATAGGAGCCACAACAGCTCAAGAGTCTTAAGAGAGTACTAGATGAATAGACGAGATAGTAGAGTGAACGTGAATAGATGAGAGTACAAGGATAGTAGATGAGATAGGGGTATAATTGTAAGACAACGATAAACCACGATAGTAACGATTGCACAACACCAGGTCGAGCACCAGTAGTCTGGTAGAAGTCACATCCGCCCATTAGCCTTGCTATGTGTAACACCTCGAAAAATTTTATTTGTTGAAAAACATGAATAATAAAGTTATTGGACTTAAGCATTAATTAGTCTTAAATTGAAATAATTGATATTTGGGAATGATTAGCATTAATTAACGTTACACCAGTGTCGTACTCAAACGTGCGCGGTCCCACAAGGCGACACTGAAAAACTGTAACGAAAATGAAATCCGAGAACACCATAATTTCTAGAAAAATGTGGAGATATTAGAAATGTAGATATCTGAATTTTTCGACATTCGGATTTTGAGATTAAGTCGACGCGACCATTTTCCGGGTGATTTTTCACATACTGTAAAATAAATTCTAAAAATTAAAGTAAAATCACCATAATTTGTAAAACCATCATATTTGTCTATGGTTGAAATTTTAGTACAAACGAACTTTGTTTGGACATGTTTACATCAAAACTAAGAGGCCAGCTGATTTATTGGGTCATTTACAGTGGGGATTTTTTGGTGAATTATGGGGGCTTACGTGTTAAGCTCTTGGAAGGCCACCGTACCAAGGGGTTAAGCTAACACCTAAGTTACCTGCGTGTAACCAAGAGGAAAGATGCATGGGCTACGTGTTGAGGTAAAAATCAAAGGATTTTTACCATGACACATGGGCAACCGACGTGCCATTGTGCATGGAGAAGTATTGGGTTATAAATACCTCCCCTCAAGCTTCAAAACCATCTTTCCAACCCTTTTTCACTGTTATGCTGCTGCCATTGCACTGGTTAACATCTTGTTTGTGAAGGTGTTTCTGGTTGCTAACACTGTGGGGAGGCTACTGCTGTTTGAACTGCTGGTTTTCTTGCACCTTGTTCCTGCTCGAGCTCTTGCTGGAGCTATTGCTGAAGAGTAGCAGTGGAGCCATCTCGGAGGTTGTTGCTGCTACAACAACAAGCTTCACCTACTTATTCCTCCATTTGTGGTCATTTCTCCATCCTCTTCAACTAGGCAGGATTCATCTCCCTCTGGTTCAAATTTGTTCTCTGCACATGGCAAGAAATTCTTGATGAGAGGACAAGTTGCTATAACTGTGGCTCTTCCATTTTTCTTCCATGCATGATAAGATTATTCTTGTTGGGAAAGGAATAACCTTGTTCTATTTTATAAATTGACTCCTATCTTCTTCCTCTACTCTTGATCCATGTTCATGTTATAGAGTTCTGGTAGAAGTCTAAATATCTTTAGAACAGTGTGAGGATTTCGGTTAGATGGTTGATACTTCAAGCCTTGATTTAGATCCATGAAACACTTTGAGTTTTAGTGTGTTATCTTGTAGGAATCTTCAATAAACCATTGCTATCAAGACCATGCTTCCAGTATTACACTATGTTGGTTTCTAGCTAGACAAGTTTGAATTGCAAATCTCTTATTCCATCTCGCTTGTTTAGCTTGTAAACCACTGTGAGAATTACAATTAGACTCTTCCATTTGATATAAATCATGCCTTGATTCATAGGTTCCATGGTTAAAGTGTTTAGAGTGAATTCAAAGTCACTTATGAGTGAGGAACTGGCGACTGTCGACAGGCAGCTCATAGCTGTCGACAGGCCAGCCTTTTTGAACTCTAGAATAACTGGCACTGTAGCTAGCTGTCGACAGCCCTCTTGTAGCTATCGACAGATAGACACAGAACCAGAAAAACTAAGCTCTGTCTGCTGCTATCTGTCGACAGCCCCTTCCTGGCTGTCGACAGCTACAGTCCTGATCCTAATTTCAGCACTTTTTCATGTATGAATCCTTGATAAAAGTTCATCCTAAAAGCCTAGAAAGTTACCCCCTTAATTCCTTGGGTATTTACTATCATTCTACTCTTAAGATTACCCACTTGGAATACCTTACTCACCCTTGAATTATCCTTGAAGTTGTCAACTATGAATGGTACTCCATTGAGTCTATTCTCCTATATTCAGTAACCAAGTTCACAAAACCTGATCACTTGAGAGTTCATATGCTTGAACACCTTATGAGATGTGAATAATGAAGATGACATTTATTGGGTCCTTGGATCCTTTTGATTAATATGCCTGTGCAAATAGGGCTAGTCCAGTCTTGGGAGGAGCAGCCAAATTCATTTTCGGAGCACGTGGAATGATAAAGGGCGTCGGGATGTCTGGCATTGCATCAAATACTTTTTGACTATGGTCATCATAATTCATGTACTATGTAATTGTTAAGTGAGCTAATGTTTGAGCTATATACCTGAACATGTCTGTGTTTTATCATTACTGTGTCAAGTTTACTGTTCTGATATTTGATCATGCCTCTTTGATATCCGTTTTATTCTTGCCTTGGCTATCGTGTAATCACCCTTAAATTATGGATTTTAATTCTACTGAGCTAGTTAGCTCACTATTTCCTACTCTTTTCAGGTACCTCAGATGAGGGTGAAGTTTAAGGGCATGTGTGTTGAAAGAATGGACGTGTTAAGCTGAGCTAACTTTTACTGATCTTTTTAAGTAATATTAGACAAGATGTATTGAGTCGAGTTATTTTTTAATCTACTCCTCACTTAGTTGTTATGAGGAGTACTTGTATATTAAGACTTCCGCGTACCACGTTATGAATAGACAAATTAATATTACCTTTTATGCCTATTTTCTGTCACTTCCGATAAATAGCTTTTATTAGGACGTGACAGATAATTGGTATCGCATTAGTTCGATAAGCCTAGGGATAACCAGTGAGTTGGGGTAGAAATTGGGATTAGTTAGTATGATTTTGTAACCATATAAATGCTTAACTTGATATTTGTTTCAGTATGGATATGAATGCCCAAGAGAGGATGGTAGCAGCGCTAGAAATGCTACGACAGGATATAGAGTTATATGCCCAAGCCCAGCAAGAAGCCCATATACAAATCAAGGAAGAAGTACTCAACTTGATTGCGGGCGCATTCTTTGCCGACAATCCTCGTGCTTCCCTGGACGTTATGACTCAAGTCATGTGTAGGTTGGACAATCTAAGGTTGGAGCAAGATATGTTGCTCCATCAGTTTGAGGGTTATTGGGAAGCATTGACGAATGCGGCAAGGGAACTGCACCACGGAGTTGGAGGAGATCAACAACAACCATCGGTGGAGTCTGCTATAGACCTAACCCAAATCTAGGAAGGGATTTAGGCAGCTTGTCTTTTGTTAACCTCTCTTTTTGTCTAATGTTGAATGTGTATATAACTCCATGTGTATGGGGAGTGAGAGGTTAGTGGAAGTATGTTTTGTAATATGGGAAAGTTAGAAGGAGGAGACTGCAGTGGTTTGTGATAGTATGTTTTGATGTAAATATTTGACTGGTGAATGGAAATAGTGTGTTATATGAATTTGAAATGTGTATATGATGAATGCAAGTTTGGGTAGATTGTGAAATTAATGAATGTCCCATTGAACGTTTCAGATACTTTCTTAATTTTGTCATGGACGGAGGTGACACTAACTGGAGGAAAATGGAAAGTACAATGCATGACTTGACTCGGGTGATGAAATCAGTGGCTAGAAATAACAGCAATAACGAGACAAGTCTATTCAAGGATTTCTGAAGCTTAGATCCTCTGAGATTTGCAGGGAGCACAGACCCGGATGAGGCCGAAAATTGGCTAAAGGACATTGAAAGGATATTCACAGTGATCAAATGCACCGAAGAAGAAAAGATTCGGTTGGTGACTTTTCAGTTGGATCGAGACGCAAGAGCTTGGTGGGAAACAATAGAATCCACGTTGGAGGATCCGACCCAAATTAGTTGGGAAAAATTTGTGGAGTTGTTTAACGATCAATACTTCTCTGAGGTAGTTCAAGAGAAGAAAGCGAATGAATTTGCCGGTTTGAAACAACTAAGGATGTCGGTATTAGAGTATGAGGCTCAATTTGCCCGGTTGTCAAAGTATGCCCCACATCTTGTATCCACAGAGAAATTGAAGGCTAAGAGATTTATGAATGGATTGCGTCCCAATTGTATTACGCAGCTAACTCCTCACCTGATCACTACTTATTCAGAAATGGTTAAGAGAGCCTTGGCACTGGAAGCTGCAAATGAAGCTGTGGATAAGATTAGAGGGAAATCTGGAGAAGGATCTTCAGATCGAAAAAGGAAGTATGAGTCGGGGAATGCCCCGAAGGTTCAGCAAACTGCTAAGAAGGCAGGCAAAGCTCCGGTAGGGAGTAAGGATGTTTGTAAGCATTGCCATCGCATCGGGCATAAGGTTGAGAATTGTTGGCGTAAGTTGGGTGCATGTTTCCGTTGTGGTAGTACTCAACACCGAATCCCGGATTGCCAATGCCCAAAACAACACCAACAAATAAGAACCCCCAAGTAAAGCAAGGTAGACTGCAAGCCATTCAGGATGTGGAACCTGAATCCCCGCAGGAAGGCGGATTGATGAAGGTACATTACTAGTAAACTCAAAACTACGTATGTGTTGTTTGATTCCGGAGCTACGCATTCTTTTATTAGCTATGAGTCTGCTAAATTCTTGGAAGTAAAGTCAGTTCCATTACCCACATAACTGGAAGTTGCAACTCCTTTAAGTGAGGGTAAAAAGCTTAAAGAATATTACCCTGCTAGTCAGATCGACATGATTTACCCGGTGATTTGATATGTTTAGAAATGTGGGATTATAATGTAATCCTTGGGGTTGATTGGTTATCTAAGTACCATGCAAACTTAGATTTCCAATTGAGACAAGTGACTTTCTTAGGAGAGGAAATTTATTCCATAACTTTTGATAAATCCCAAACCAAAAGAATATAAATAATTTCAACAGCGAAAGCTTGTAAATTAGTACAAAAAGGTTGTCAAGGATACTTGGCTTCTGTAACCCTATTAAATTAGGATATCACAGGATTGGAAGATATTCTGGTAGTAAGGGAATTTCTTGATGTTTTCCTTGAAGAGCTACCTGGCATACCACCTAATAGAGAGGTAAATGTTTCAATTGAATTGGTACCAGGAGCTACGCCAATTTCTAGAACACCCTACAGAATGTCAATAGAAGAACTGAAAGAACTAAAAAGGCAATTGTTGGAATTGATAGAGAAGGGATTTATTAGACCCAGTACCTCACCTTGGGGTGCTCCGGTACTGTTTGTTAAAAAGAAAGATGGATCTATGCGGTTGTGTATAGATTATCGACAGTTAAATCAATTGACTATAAAGAATAAGTACCCACTTCCGAGAATTGATGATTTATTTGATCAGTTGTCTGGAGCTCAGTGTTTTCCCAAGATTGACTTAAGGTCCAGATATCATCAGCTTAAAATTCAAGAATCAGATATTCATAAAACGACTTTTCAAACAAGATATGGACATTATGAATTTGTGGTGATGCCGTTTGGATTGACGAATGCACCAGCTGCATTTATGCGTCTGATGAATGATGTGTTCAGGTCTTATTTAGATCAATTTATAGTTGTATTCATTGATGATATACTGATCTACTCCAAAAGTATGGAGGAGCATGAAACTCATCTACGGATCACTTTGCAATTATTACGGGACAATAGTTATATGTAAAGTTTAGCAAGTGTGAATTTTGGTTGAAGGAAGTGATGTTCTTAAGACACATTATTTCCAAAGAAGGTCTATCAGTAGATTCTTCAAAGATCGAAACTATACAGAAATAAGAGCAACCTAAGAATCTCATTGAAGTAAGAAGTTTTCTGGGCATGGCCAGTTACTACCGGTGATTTATCAAGGATTTTTCTAGAATTGCCTCACCTCTTACACAGTTGACTAGAAAAGGAACTGCGTTTTTATGGAATGAGAATTGTGAGGAAGCATTCCAATTGTTAAAAGAATGTCTGTCATCTGCACCAATTTTAGCCTTACCAGTAGAAGGAAAAATATTTGAGATTTATACCGATGCTTCCAACATTGGACTGGGTTGTGTACTAATGCAAGATGGAAGAGTTATTGCCTATGCATCAAGACAGTTGAAGACTCATGAGAAGAACTACCCAATACATGATTTAGAATTGGTCGTTGTGGTCTTTGCTCTTAAGCTTTGGAGACACTACCTATACGATAATTAATTTATAGTGTACTCCGATCACAAGAGTCTCAAATACTTATTTTCACAGAAAGAACTGAACATGAGACAAAGAAGATGGATGGAATATATTAAAGACTATGATTTCAAGATTGAATACCATCTGGGAAAAGGAAACACTGTGGCTGACGCACTCAGCAGAAATCTTATAGCCAGGATATTTCGGTTACAAGTGAAGGAATGGAAATTGTTGGAGGAATTTTCTACCTTGAGCTTGAAAGTTGAAACACAAGAAAAAAGAATTAAAATTAACAATTTGGTAGTGCAGTCAGATTTACTGAAGCAAATTAAGGAGCAACATGACAATGATCTTGTGTTGGCAGAAATCAGAGAAAAATTGGCTTCTAAACCTGATTTTAATGAAGATGTTCATAGGAATCTTCAATTTCGGGATAGATTATGTGTAACGTCGCGTGCTTTTCGGATCCTTATGGATCATGTGTGTAATGGTTGTGATGGCCAGTGTGGTTTGCACGTGTGGTGTGCGCAGGTTTAGTGCAGATTTGGTCCTAAAACAAGATAGGACCTACTGCAGATGATTAGGAGTTGACGGCCAAGGTGTGGTCGTTGACTGGTTTAACGTCCATCAAAGGGGACGTCAACTTGGGAACTTAACGGCAGGCTTTGTGGACGTCTATTGTGACGGTTCCCTAAACGACATTAGGGTTGACGCCAACCTGTGCGACCTGCAGAATATAGGTCTACCGAGGACAGTTTCCTCAGCTCATTCTCCTCTCCCTTGCCCTGTTTTCATGCCCCTTGCTTCCCCAGTACTTCCAACAGTTGTAAAAGGTTAGTTGGAGGATCGTGGAATGTGAGGTGGTGACGAATCGGCTAAGGAAACGCCGGAGCAAGGTGTAATCGCCGTAGGAGCTCGCGGAGGGTTTGGTGCGAAGCAGGAGAATTTAGGAGATTTAAGCGTGTATTGAGGTAGGGAACGATCCCTTTAGTCCTTATAGATTGTGATAATGCATCTGGAACGCATGAATTTGCATGTTAATTGTGTTTTTGGGGTAATGGTACTTCATGCGGGGTTGATGGGTGGTTTGATCAATTTAACAATGGAAACATGTTGTTTCGAGTTAATTAGGATTCATGCATGTTAGAGGAAGTGATTCCTCATGTTTTTCTATTGGTTTTAGGGCTGGGAATACCTGAGGTATCAGCCCAGGGTTTCTGTGAAGTTGATGGCCGAAGATCTTGGCGTCAACATCGATTGACACCGGGTTCTTCAGCTGGGAGCTTAACGGCTATATACTTTGTCGTTTATATCCCATCGACGGCAGTCGATGTTGCCGCCAGCATGCTTTGTTTAAATATTGTTATATTAAATAACTGTTGATATCAAATGGTGCAATGATAATTGTGGTGCACCTAGTGCTTGTGGTTTCTGAGACTAGCGTACTGGGTACGCATTTGGCTGGTTCTTTACGTGTTTACGTGGTGTTCACGTGTAGTGGACTACTAGTGCACGCGGTTTACGTGAGTCTTCACGTGGTTTGTGCGACGTGCACATGGTTTTATGTACGTGGCAAGTAGTAAGACGCCTACCGTGGTTACCTCTCCAGTTGGGTGCCCCAGGTTCTTTGTGAGCCAGGCTGTTAGCTCGGGGCTTTGTCCCGGTACTTGTGTTGTACCGTCGAGGTCTGTGTCGTCTGACCTGGACACCCTCACTCCTGTGTTTGAGTTGTACGTCTGGCTGAGGGAAAGACGACAGTGGGACAGTGACTGCCGTACTTGTCTTTTAGTCACTTGTAGCGCGCTCGTAGTTGGGGGTACGGACACCAGTAGTCGACACTGGTCCCCAGCTAGTCCTTCTCCAGTGCCTCACTCTAGAGGGCCCAGGCCAGGGTCTCCAGAGGTGTCAGGCATGGGCCTGCGACCGTGTGGTCCGCATGTGGTGGTGTTTAGTTAGTCTCCACAGTTGCTTGACCTTTTCACGTGGAGCGGCAACTGGACCTTTCGTCCGTGGCTGCGAGACTGAGAGGTAGACCTGTGTTAGCTTGTCCGAGTCAGTCTCTGGTGTCGCGAACCAGTTCACGTGGCTCGTGTTGGCGGTCTCTACTTTAGCTCGTACACTTGTACTGGTTGCCATTTAATTATTACAGTTGTTTTTCGTAGTCGGCAGACGGTGAGTACTTTTACAGCTTTCATATCCTGCTTAGCTATTCTATAAATTGTTGGTATTGTTTACTACTTCGTACTTGTGTCTTTGGTTTGCTCGGTGTGGGGGAGTTCCCTACTGAGCCAGTGACTAGCGAGGCTCACCCCTACCCCCACAGGTGAAGGCGAAGAGGACGTTTCTCGACCGTCGTCCAATTCAGAGCCGCGTTGTAGCGGTGGAGGGTCAGCACCACCAGCAGTGTTGTAGCAGCAGTGTGGCAGTAGTAGTGTAGTTAGTTATTTACTTTCTTCAGTTGTACCTCGGGGTATGCCCCAGACTCTTGTACTTTCTTTCAGTTTTGTGGAAAACTTGGCTATGTAAACTTGTGGAATATATATATATATATGAAATGGTGTGTTCCTTTGTGTTTACACGGACTGTGGTTTGGTATCCCTTGCAAGGCTTCGGCCCGTTCGTGGGAGGCGGACTCGGATCAAGTACGTTATCGATTTAAAGGGCTTGGTCGAGGTGTTCCGTCACAGTTGGTATCAGAGCAAGGTCCGTGTTAATATAAGGGAACTAGAAAGATACATAGCCTTATTTCGGTCTTTGTACACTGCTGGTAGGGGCCCTGGTTTCTGATAATTTGTTGTTTTGTTTTTTGTTTGTTTTTGTTTATGTAGAAGTTTGAAATGGCTGATAGAAGAGATTGGGGTGGTGGAGGAGAGATGATTCAGAGGAGAGTACTCAGCGTATGATAGAGGATCTGGGAGAGCCTCACTGATATAGGAGAAGGATGGATCAGCAGGTGCTGGTACCACCAGTTTCCGTGCCACCTGGGGATGGAGAGGGTACCTATAGCTCCAGTTCCGCCAGGAGTAGAGGTGCCTTTTGTAGCACCCTTGCCACCACCACCGCCAGTGTAATAGCAGAGGAACCAGTGATGCAAGTTGAGAAATTTTTGAGATTGCAGCCGCCTACTTACTCAGGAGGGCCGAATCCAGATAAAGCGGAACATTGGGTCCATGAGATTGAAAGAGTCTTTGCGACCATGAGATGTCCGGCAGCAGATAAAGTTGTGCTATCCGCCTATCAGTTGAGGGGTTTTGCATTAGAATGGTGGCGATTAAAGATGCAGACCACCTTCGCAGGCAGGACAGAAGAGGCTATCACTTGGTCGGAATTTCTTGATGTATTCAACGATACATTCTTTCCGATTCAAGTACAGCAAGTGAAGAGAGAGCAGTTTCGGACACTCCAGCAAGGTAACTCTTCAGTTTTAGAATACCAGATGAGGTTTATGGCGCTTAGCCGATATGCGCCTTATGTAGTATCAGATAATAATATGATGGTTGAGTATTTCATTAGAGGTTTGAGAGTAGAGTTGTAGGATGCAATAGTACCTCTCATGTGTAAGACAGTGGAAGAAGCAACTCAGAGGGCAGCTACGTTGGAGAGGTCTTTTCGGACTCGTCAGGTGGGCGAGTCAGGCTCAGGTAGTTTTCGGCTACCGCAGCAGTCAGTAGGTGCGAGTAAGGGTAAAGCACCAGCAGGACCTTCTTCATCAGGTTTGGTAAGTGGGGTCAAAAATTGAAGCAAGCATTTAAAGGTAAAGGAAGAGGATGGGGAGGTCGACAACAATTTCAGCAAGGTCGTGGTAGACCAGAGGTGGAGGAGTCGCAGCAGAGTACTGCCAGGCAGCCCATTATTCCACCAGGGTATAGATGTTATAATTGCAATCAGCAGGGGCATTTGATTCGTAATTGCCCCTATCCAAGAGAATATGGATATGGAAGAGGTGTGCAGCAGCAGCAGCAGCAGCCTCAGCAGTTTCAACAGCCACAGGCAGGTCGTGGCAGAGGAGCACCGCAGCAGCGAGGAAGAGGCCGGGTTATGGCTATCACCCGAGCCCAGGCGGAGGCATCGAATATGATAGAAGGTACTTTACCTCTTTATGAATATTCAGCAAGAGTTTTATTTGATTCAGGTGCCTCTCATTCTTTCATTTTCGAAGAATTTTGGATTGCATGACTCATCCTTTAGAGGAAAAGCCTTATGAGTTAGTAGTGGAGGTTCCTTCGGGTGAGTTCCTGCTCACTTCGAGCTATATAGATGAAGCTTTTGTTATGATTGAAGGGAACCTGATGCCGGGTCGGTTATATGCCCTGCAATTGACAGATTATGATATTATTTTGGGTATGGATTGGCTTGAGACTTATGGAGCAATGCTAGATTGCAGAAAGAAAATGATCAGTTTTTGTCATCCTAATGATGCAATATTTGAATATCAAGGTATGCCTTTTTATACCTTTAAGTTTCTAATTTCTGCAATTAGATCTAGAAAGTTAATAAATGCTGGATGTGTGGCTTATTTAGCCTCGGTAAGTCTAGTAGAAGCTAGTCAGTCAGTGAAGCAGTTCCCGTGGTTAGGGAATTTGCTGATATTTTTCCTGAAGATTTGTCTGTTTAGCTCCACATAGAGAGGTGGACTTTACCATTGAGTTGCTGCCAGGTACCATGCCGATTCTAAAATTCCATATCGGATGGCACCAGAAGAACTTAAAGAATTGAAAAAGCAATTAGAGGAGTTATTGCAGAAAGAAAGGGTTATTAGACCAAGTCATTCCCCATGGGGAGCACCGGTGTTGTTTGTGAAAAAGAAAGATGGAAGTTTTCGGATGTGTATTGATTATAGAAAGTTGAATGATGTGACCATTAAGAATAAGTACCCGTTGTCGAGGATAGATGATCTGTTTGATCAGTTGCAATCAGTGAAAGTATTTTCTAAAATTGATTTGAGGTCTGGGTACCATCAGTTGAGAATTAAAGAGGAAGATATAGATAAAACAGCTTTTAGAACTAGATATGGTCACTATGAATTTGTGGTTATGTCATTTGGGCTGACCAATGCTCCTGCAGGTTTTATGGATCTGATAAATAGAATTTTTCATCCGTATTTAGACCAATTCATTGTGGTCTTTATTGATGATATTTTGATTTATTCAGCATCTGAAGAGAAGCATGTAGCTCATTTGAGGTTTACCCTGCAGTTGTTAAGGGATAACCAGTTGTTTGCCAAATTCAATATGTGTGAATTTTGGTTAAAAGAAATTCAATTCTGGGTCATGTTATCTCAGCTAAAGGAGTAGCGGTGGACCCAAGTAAAGTGGAAGCAGTGATGAAATGGGAAGTGCCTAAGACAATTACTGAGATTAGAAGTTTTTGGGATTGGCAGGTTATTATAGGCGCTTATACAAGATTTTTCTAAGATTACGGCACCTATGACCAAGTTGACCAGAAAAGGTGTGCCATTTGTGTGGTCCGGTGAATGTCAGAAAAGTTTTATGGAATTGAAGAAAAGACTTACAACAACACCCATATTGACATTACCAGCAGGAAGTGGTGGTTTTGTGGTATATACAGATACTTCAAGAAGAGGACTTGGCGTAGTGCTTATGCAGCATGGCAAAGTGATAGCTTATGCGTCCAGGCAATTGAAGCCGGCGGAGGAGAATTACCCCACTCATGATTTGGAATTGGCAGCAGTTGTGTTTGCTTTGAAAATGTGGAGGCATTATCTGTATGGCGAGAGATTTGAGATCTTTACAGATCATAAAAGTTTAAAGTATATCTTCTCGCAGAAAGATTTAAATCTTCGTCAGCGCAGATGGATTGAATATTTGAAAGATTATGATTTCAGTTTGGCTTACCATCCGGGTAAGGCCAATGTTGTAGCAGATGCCTTGAGCAGAAAGGCATATATAAATCTGATGATGATCAAAGAGTGGAAGCTGTATGAGGAGATAGTGGAGAACTCCTTGTATGTGCCCAGTAGTCAGCGACAGGCAGTACTAGATGCTAGTGCTAGTGTCGTCCTTGTATTGGAAAATTGTTGAGGCTCAGAGAGCAGATGTAAGTTTAGCTGAAATTGTAAAAATGGAAGGAGTTACCATTGATGATAATTGTGTGGTTAGGCTCAGAGGCAGGTTGTTTGTTCCAATAGAGAGAGAGGTAAAGCAACGAGTGTTAGAGGAGGCCCATAAATCCAGGTACACTATCCATCCGGGTAGTACTAAAATGTACCACGATTTGAGGAAACATTTTTGGTGGCCTCATATGAAAAAGGAAATAGCAGAGTTTGTTGCAAGGTGTGCTATCTGTCAACAGATTAAAGCAGAACATTAGAAGTCTGGAGGTCTATTGCAACCGTTGTCCATTCCACAGTGGAAATGGGATGATATTGCCATGGACTTTGTGGCAGGTTTACCAAGATCGGGTTCCGGACATAATGGAATATGGGTATTTGTTGACAGATTAACTAAGGTGTGCAGATTAGTAGCAGTAAGTATGTCTTGGACAATGGATAGATTAGCAAAGGTATGTTGAAAGAATTGTTCCATTGCATGGTATTCCGAAGACTATTGTGTCTGACAGAGATCCAAGATTTACTTCTGGTTTTTGGAGAAGTCTGCAGAAAGTAATTGGCACTGAGCTGAGATATAGCTCCGCTTATCATCCCCAGACAGATGGTCAGACAGAGGGACTATCCAGACGATTGAAGATATGTTGCGGGCTTGTTGTTAGTTTGGGGAGGTAACTGGGAGCATCATTTGGGAATGGTTGAGTTTGCCTATAATAATAGTTATCATACCAGTCTTGGGATGGCACCGTATGAAGCTTTATATGGAAGGCCATGTAGAACCCCATTAAACTGGCATGTAGTGGGAGAAAGGCAGTAGTGGGTCCTGAATTGATTCAGCAAACACAGAAACAATGAAGCTTATTAAGGAAAAATTGCAGGCAGCTCAAAGCAGACAAAAGAGTTATGCAGATAAACGGAGGAGACCACTTCAGT
Organism: Colocasia esculenta; assembly: GCA_014218235.1. Taxonomy (NCBI): domain Eukaryota; kingdom Viridiplantae; phylum Streptophyta; class Magnoliopsida; order Alismatales; family Araceae; genus Colocasia; species Colocasia esculenta. The sequence goes on along the minus strand of CM024754.1, from coordinate 180,550,992 downwards.
TTGAAGTGGGAGATTTTGTTTTCTTGAGAGTTTCCCCGAGTAAAGGTATTATGAGATTTGGCAAGACTGGAAAATTGAGCCCAAGGTATGTGGGACCTTTTCAAGTAATTGAAAGAATTGGGGGGAAACGGTTTATAGGCTGGATTTGCCAGCAGATTTTGCGGATGTCCTGATATATTTCATGTTTCTATGTTAAAAAAATGTATTGAAGATCCAGCTCAAATAATCAGTTATCAAGGTGGTGACCTGAAGCCAGATATGACCATGCCAGAGTATCCGGTACAAATCACTGGTCGGAAAACAAAGAAGCTACAGAATAAAGAAATTGAGCTAGTTAGAGTGAAATGGGAAAATAGGTTGGGTGGTGAGGATACCTGGGAATTAGCGAGGAGATGGCTAAGGGGATCCCTATCTGTTTGAATAAGGTTTTGTATTTCTTTTTAGATGATAGTACTTGTAAAAGTGTGTATATTTAAGTGTTTGTTGAGTTGTGTTATGAATTTCGAGGTCAAAATTTTCTTTTTAGATGATAGTAATGTAACGTCACGTGCTTTTCGGATCCTTATGGATCATGTGTGTAATGGTTGTGATGGCCATTGTGAGGCCAGTGTGGTTTGGACGTGTGGTGTGCGCAGGTTTGGTGCAGATTTGGTCCTGAAACAAGATAGGACCTGCTGCAGTTGATTAGGAGTTGACGGCCAAGGTGTGGTCGTTGACTGGTTTAACGTCCATCAAAGGGGACGTCAACTTGAGAACTTAACGGCAGGCTCTGTGGACGTCTATTGTGACGGTTCCCTAAACGGCATTAGGGTTGACGCCAACCTGTGCGACCAGCAGAATATAGGTCTACCCGAGGACAGTTTTCTCAGCTCCTTCTCCCTCTCCCTTGCCCTGTTTTCATGCCCCTTGCTTCCCCACTACTTCCAACAGTTGTAAAAGGTTAGTTGGAGGATCGTGGAATGTGAGGTGGTGACGAATCGGCTGAGGAAACGCCAGAGCAAGGTGTAATCATCGTAGGAGCTCGCGGAGGGTTTGGTGCGAAGCAGAGAATTTAGGAGGTTTAAGCATGTATTGAGGTAGGGAACGATCCCTTTAGTCCTTATAGATTGTGATAATGCATCTGGAACGCATGAATTTGCATGTTAATTGTGTTTTTGGGGTAATGGTACTTCATGCGGGGTTGATAGGTGGTTTGATCAATTTAACAATGGAAACACGTTGTTTCGAGTTAATTAGGATTCATGCATGTTAGAGGAAGTGATTCCTCATGTTTTTCTATTGGTTTTAGGGCTGGGAATACCTGAGTATCAGCCCAGGGTTTCTGTGAAGTTGATGGCCGAAGATCTTGGCGTCAACATCGATTGACGCCAGGTTCTTCAGCTGGGAGCTTAACGGCTTATACTTTGCCATTTATATCCCATCGACGGCAGTCGATGTTCCGCGAGCATGCTTTTGTTTAAATATTGTTATATTAATAACTGTTAATATCAAATGGTGCAATGATAATTGTGGTGCACCTAGTGCTTGTGGTTTCTAAGACTAGCATACTGGGTACGCAGTTGGCTGGTTCTTTACGTGTTTACGTGGTGTTCACGTGTAGTGGACTACTAGTGCACGCGGTTTACGTGAGTCTTCACGTGGTTTGTGTGACGTGCACGTGGTTTTGTGTACGTGGCAAGTAGTACGATGCCTACCGTGGTTACCTCTCCAGTTGGGTGCCCCAGGTTCTCTGTGAGCCAGGCTGTTAGCTCGGGGCTTTGTCCCGGTACTTGTGTTGTACCGTCGAGGTCTGTGTCGTCTGACCTGGACACCCTCACTCCTGTGTTTGAGTTGTACGTCCGGCTGAGGGAAAGACGACAGTGGGACAGTGACTTCCGTACTTGTCTTTTAGTCACTTGTAGCGCCCTCGTAGTTGGGGGTACGGACACCAGTAGTCGACACTGGTCCCCAGCTAGTCCTTCTCCAGTGCCTCACTCTAGAGGGCCCAGGCCAGGGTCTCCAGAGGTGTCAGGCATGGGCCTGCGACTGTGTGGTCCGCAGGTGGTGGTGTTTAGTTAGTCTCCACAGTTGCTTGACCTTTTCACGTGGAGTGGCAGCTAGACCTTTCGTCCGTGGCTGCGAGACTGAGAGGTAGACTTGTGTTAGCTTGTCCGAGTCAGTCTCTGGTGTCGCGAACCAGTTCGCGTGGCTCGTGTTTGGCTGTCTCTACTTTAGCTCGTACACTTGTACTGGTTTACCATTTAATTATTACAGTTGTTTTTCGTAGTCGGCTGACGGTAAGTACTTTTACAGCTTTCATATCCTGCTTAGCTGTTCTATAAATTGTTGGTACTATTTACTACTTTCGTACCTGTGTCTTTGGTTTGCTCGGTGTTGGGGGAGTTCCCTACTGAGCCAGTAACTAGCGAGGCTCACCCCTACCCCCACAGGTGAAGCGAAGAGGACGTTTTTCGACCGTCGTCCAGTTCAGAGCTGCATCGTAGCAGTGCAGGGTTAGCACCACCAGCAGTGTGGCAGTAGTAGTGTAGTTAGTTATTTACTTTCTTCAGTTGTACCTCGGGGTATGCCCCAAACTCTTGTACTTTCTTTCAGTTTTGTGGAAAACTGGCTATGTAAACTTGTGGAATATATATATGAAATGGTGTGTTCCTTTGTGTTTACACGGACTGTGGTTTGGTATCCCTTGCGAGGCTTCGGCCCGTTCGCGGGAGGCAGACTCGGATCTAGTACGTTATCGGTTTAACGGGCTTGGTCGAGGTGTTCCGTCACATTATGTGTACCAGATAATCCCGAAATCAAGAAGCAGATTTTGGAAGAAGCTCATCTATCACATTATACTATTCATCTGGGAGCTGCCAGATGTATCAGGACTTAAAGAAGCATTTCTGGTGGTGCAACATGAAGAAAGACATCGTTGATTTCATAGCTAAATGTTTGACTTGTCAAAAAGTTAAGGCAGAACACCAGAAACCTGCAGGAAAACTAAAACCACTTGAAATACCAGAATGGAAATGGGACAGTATTGGTATAGATTTTATTGTGGGATTACCCAAAACCCGAAGTGGATTTGATGCTATATGGGTAATCATTGACAGACTTACCAAATCGGCTCATTCTTAGCAATAAAGACAAGGTGGTCTGTTAATATTTTGGCAGTATTGTATATGAAAGAATTGTGCGTTTGCATGGAATCCCAAAGAACATCGTTTCTGACAGAGATGCAAGATTTACTTCGCATTTCTGGAGAGAGTTACAGGATGCATTGGGAACTAAATTAAAATTTAGTACCGCATTTCACCCTCAAACTGATGGACAGATGGAGCAGGTGAATCAAATTGTTGAGGATATGTGTCGTGCTTGTGTATTAGAGTTCGGAAATGACTGGAACACTCACCTAGCAATTATGGAATTTGCATATAACAATAGCTACTAGTCTACTATTCGAATGGCACCTTTCGAAACTTTATATGGTCGGCAATGTAGATCACCGTTATGTTGGGTAGAACTAAAAGAAACGCATATTCTTGGACCAGAAATGATCCAAGAAACGACAGAAGTTATCAAGTTGGTACAAGATCGGATGAAAGCTGCTCAAGACCGATAGAAAAGTTATGCCGATCGACGTAGAAGAGAGTTAGAATTTTAGCAGGGGAACATGTATTTCTTAAAGTGTCACCCCAGAGAAGAATCAAAAGATTCGGTATCAGGGAAAATTAAGTCCAAGATACATTGGACCTTTTGAAATACTGAAGAGAGTTGGAGAAATGACATACCAACTGGCACTTCCACCACAATTGTCCAATGTACATGATATCTTTCATGTGTCAATGTTAAGAAAGTATGTATATGATCTGGAACACATTATTGGATACCATATCTGAATATACACGGAAATTTGGCATATGAAGAAAGACTAGTACAGATCCTCGACCGAAAAATCAAGCAACTTCGGAACAAGGAAGTTTCTTTACTAAAATTCAGTGGAATAAGCGAGGACAAGAAGAAGCAACATCGGAACTGGAGGATGCTATCAAAATTAAGTACCCAGAATTATTTCCAGGTCAGTAACCACATCCTTATGTAATTAAATTTGGAGGACCAAATTTCTTTTAGTGGGGGAGAGTTGTAACACCTCGGAAAATTTTATTTGTTGAAAAAACTTAAGCATTAGTCTTAAATTGAAATAATTGATATTTGGGAATGATTAGCATTAAGTAACGTTACACTAGTGTCGTACTCGGACGTGCGCGCTCCCACAGGGTGACACTAAAAAGTTATAACGAAAATAAAATTCGAGAACACCATAATTTTCCGAAAATGTGGAGATATCAGAAATGTAAATATCCGAATTTTTCGACATTCATATTTTGAGATTAAGTCGACGCGACTATTTTTCGGGTGATTTTTCACCTACTGTAAAATAAATTCTAAAAATTAAACTAAAATCACCATAATATGTAAAACCATCATATTTGTCTATGGTTGAAATTTTAGTACAAACGGACTTTGTTTGAACATGTTTACATCAAAACTAAGAGGCCAGCTGATTTATTGGGTCATTTACAATGGGAATTTTTTGGTGAATTATGGGGGCTTACGTGTTAAGCTCTTGGAAGGCCACCGTACCAAGGGGTTAAGCCAACACCTAAGTTACTTGCGTGTAACCAAGAGGAAAGATGCATGGGCTACGTGTTGAGGTAAAAATCAAAGGATTTTACCATGACACATGGGCAACCGACGTACCATTGTGCATGGAGAAGTATTGGTTATAAATACCTCCCCTCAAGCTTCGAAACCATCTTTCCAACCCTTTTCCATTATTATGCTACTGCCATTGCACTGGTTAACATCTTGTTTGGGAAGATGTTTCTGTTGCTAACACTGTGAGAAGGCTACTACTGCTTGAACTGCTGGTTCTTCTTGCACCTTGTTCCTGCTCGAGCTCTTGCTGGAGCTATTGCTGAAGAGTAGCAGTGGAGCCATCTTGGAGGCTGTTGCTGCTACAACAACAAGCTTCACCTGCTTATTCCTCCATTTGTGGTCATTTCTCCATCCTCTTCAACTAGGTAGGATTCATCTCCCTCTGGTTCAAATATGTTCTCTGCACATGGCAAGAAATTCTTGATGAGAGGACAAGTTGCTATACCTGTGGCTCTTCCATTTTTCTTCCAGACATGATAAGATTATTCTTATTGGGAAAGGAATAACCTTGTTCTATTTTAGAAATTGACTCCTATCTTCTTCCTCTACTCTTGATCCATATTCATGTTATAGAGTTCTGGTAGAAGTCTAAATATCTTTAGAACAGTGTGAGGATTTCGGTTTAGATGATTGATACTTCAAGCCTTGATTTAAATCCACGAAAAACTTTGAGTTTTAGTGTTTATCTTGTAGGAATCTTCCAATAAACCATTACTATCAAGACCATGCTTCCAGTATTACACTATGTTGGTTTCTAGCTAGACAAGTTTGAATTGCAAACCTCTTATTCCATCTCGCTTGTTTAGCTTGTAAACCACTGTGAGAATTACAATTAGACTCTTCCATTTGATATAAATCATGCCTTGATTCATAGGTTCCATGGTTAAAGTGTTTAGAGTGAATTCAAAGTCACTTATGAGTGAGGAACTGGCAGCTGTCGACATGTAGTTCATAGCTGTCGACATGCCAGCCTTTTTGAACTCTAGAATAACTGGCATTGTAGCTAGCTGTCGACAGCCCTCTTGTAGCTATCGACAGATAGACACAAAACCAGCAAAACTGAGCTCTGTCTGCTGCTATTTGTCGAAAGCCCCTTCCTGGCTGTCGACAGCTACAGTTCTGATCCTAATTTTAGCACTTTTCATGTATGAATCCTTGCTAAAAGTTCATCCTAAAAGCCTAGCAAGTTACTCCCTTAATTCCTTGGTATTTACTATCAATCTACTGTGAAGATTACCCACTTGGAATACCTTACTCACCCTTGAATTATCCTTGAAGTTGTCAACTATGAATGGTACTCCATTGAGTCCATTCTCCTACATTCAGTAACCAAGTTCACAAAACTGATCACCTGAGAGTTCATATGCTTGAACACCTTATGAGATGTGAATAATGATGATGACATTTATTGGGTCCTTGGATCCTTTTGATTAATATGCCTGTGCAAATAGGGCTGGTCCAGTCCTAGGAGGAGCACCCAAATTCATTTTCGGACCACGTGGAATGATAAAGGGCGTCGGGATGTCTTGCATTGCATCAAATACTTTTTGACTATGGTCATCATAATTCATGTACTATGTAACTATTAAGTGAGCTAATGTTTGAGCTATATACCTGAACATGCCTGTGTTTTATCATTACTGTGTCAAGTTTACTGTTCTGACATTTGATCATGTCTCTTTGATATCCGTTTTATCCTTGCCTTAGCTATCGTGTAATCACCCTTAAATTATGGATTTGAATTCTACTAAGCTAGTTAGCTCACTATTTCCTGCTCTCTTCAGGTACGTCAGATGGGGGTGAAGTTTAAGGGCATGTGTGTTGAGGGAATGGACGTGTTAAGCCGAGCCAACTTTTACTGATCTTTTTAAGTAATATGAGACAAGATGTATTGAGTCGAGTTTGTTTTTAATCTACTCCTCACTTAGTTGTTATGAGGAGTACTTGTATATTAAGACTTCCGCGTACCACATTATGAATAGACAAATTAACATTACCTTTTGTGCATGTTTTCTGTCACTTCCGATAAATAGCCTTTTATTAGGACGTGACACTATGGACACTGGCTAGATGATCCGGCGTGATCCTAAGATAAGAGAGACACTAAGGCTGGTTGGATCGTACTGATCCCTAGGGTGTAACGGGTTTTAAAGGTACAACCAGCTCTTCGGCAATGGATGTGCGCCAAAGCCAAGAAGACTTACAGAGGCCTTGACAAGGAGTCCCTGGCCCAGTCGAGAGTATTCCCGATGGAGAGGTGGTCCAAGTTAAGAGAAAGTGTGTAGAAACTGGTCCGTCGTGCCTCGAGTGCTCGAAGGCCGAGGGAAAATGGTAACGTGTACAAATCACGCGAATAAAACGAAGACAAGTGTCATTTAAATAATAGGAAAATTAGGTAATTAATTTTACTTAATTACCAGATACATTATTGAGTAATTTAACAGGGTCAAATGACAACACTAATGATATGTGTGTGTAAGTGTAAAGAATATCATGAGAATATGATAAATCGTGCAAATGGCTTTTAATTACTGAGGATTATTTAATTAAAGACAATTAATATCATTCAGGTAAAGGATAGTCTTAATAGTGTATGATTCAGCTTAAACAAGGGTTAAATGGTAATTAGAACAGGGGTATAAATGCAATTATCAGGTTCTGGCCGAAATCTGGAAATCGCGGCGGGGGAGCCTGTCGCGATTCAGATCGCGACGGGGCGGCCGGGCGCGTCATGTGAACCGGACGGTCTGACCTGGTTCGGGGTGGAAATCACGGTGGCCTAGGCCGCCACGTTCTTAATGCGACGTGACAGCGGGGCGCGACCCGGCTGATATCGAGGCGGGTCGCGCCGTCGCGATATCAGAAGGGTCCGGCCCTTTTTCCCTTTTTTCCAGGGTGGTTCCTATTTGATATAGGGTACTTGTAAATTCCATATAAAATCACACGATCATCCAAAAAATCACGAAACCAGCTTTAAACAAAAGTAGACACATAGATCTATCAACATGCACGATTAATTTGAAAATAGACAAGGTTTAGGCATGCTTTAATCAAGTGACATTTCAGTGACCTAAACATGCGCAGACAGGGTTCAACGAATTAATTAGAGATAAATACATGATGAAAATTAGGCAAACCAGTGGCGTTTGAAAGCTAACATGACGTAGCATTTATGAGAATTTTATCATGGCATGGATCAAGTGTACACGAGGTTTGAAAGCAAACATGAAGGGTCGGGTACATGAATCTGACAGGATTCAAAGAATTAATTCTCCCTCATGGGAGATCGAAATAGAGCGAAACCAGCGAGCTTTTGCTCGGGAACATGAAGTCTTCCTAGGGTAATTTTTACACGGATTTGGCTTGAGAGATTGCCTACCTTTCACGTATTTAAGAAATCCTAGGGCTTGAAGACGAGGTAGAAGATGAATTCCTCTTGCTCCAAGCTTCTTCCTTCTTGCTCCTCTCGTCCTCAGCTCCTCTCTTCATCCCCTAGAGCTCCAGCAATGATCTATGGGGTGATAGGGCCGAATGGGAGGTGTATGGGTTGCTACAAGAGTCCATCCTTTCTAAAACTCTTCCTTTCCTATTAAATTCGAATTTCCCTTATTTATCACCTAATGTCTCTCCTTTATCTCCTAATTAGGGTTGGGAAAAGATCAAATTTCATGGGTAATGGATTAGGATAGGATTATGACTCTTTTTAAGATATTTATAACCATTTTTAGTATTTATCTTACCCCTTTTTAATTTATTTATTACTTAACTCCGAATTTCCACATTTTCTCTCCGCTATTCTAGCATTTATCCACTAATTGTCTTAGGGAGAGTTCTAATTTCGTGGGTAATAGGTTAGGGTCAGTCTAGGACTCTTTTTAGGGATATTTATATGTCATTTATTATTTATCTACTCCTTTTTTCTAATTATTACTATATTTAATACGAATTTCACTCATTTAACTCCCATCTCATGATGGGCTCTTCATATTTGGGCCCAACAATCCATGTTAGGACCATTAATCAAACCCATTACTAATTTAACTTAATGGGTATTGATTTAATTCAAATTATTCACCATTTATTTTTATTTATCACACTTATTCAAGTAATTTCATATTTTTAATTCAATTTAATATTATTTATGTCAGTATTTCTAATCTTCATCATTTGAGTTCTTACTCTTGGCCCAATATATCATGTGAGCCTAATTGTACAACCCATGTTCACTTTACTTAATGAGTTTTTAATTATCCTCTTTATTAAAAAATTTATTCATGGGTCAAGATTGTCCATTGGTTCAAATATCATAATGGACTATCATCCCATATTATTTAAAGTCTACCCACATGTTTGTTTTTTTTTATAATCCACTTTGGCTCATAAAATAATGGGTTCTTCGACTTATTCCTTAATTATGCTAATAAGTCGCATAAATTCTTAAACTTAGTCCAAATAATTTTTCTGTGCCCAATTTCTTGATAGGTCATTAGAGAATATTATTTAAAGTAAAGTTATTATTTTTATAGAATTATTATGTGGTTTATAATGCATACCTTTTTAACTAGTTGAATTCATTAATTGTTAAAATTTTAATTTATTCATAATTTTTAATTAATAGATTTTTCGGGGTACTACATCCTCCCCTACTTAAAAAAAATTGGTCCCCAAATTCATATGATATTATACGACTACCAATTCTATTCTGAATATCTCATTCCATCATCTCCCCCACTTAGGGCTTTGCTATCGAGAAAATAATATGAAATTAATCTAAGGGTTTAGTGATGGTACCTTGTCTACCTTTATTGGCATGATTTGTAACCACAAGAACTTGTAATCGTCTTTGGTGTGGAGTTTGGTTCTTCTTTATTGGACAGTTGATGACTCGATGTTGTTGACTTCCACAACGCAAGCATCTGCCCAATTTCTTCCAACAGTTATCCATCTGATGCCCTGGCTTTTTACAAAATTTACAGAATTCTTTCCGCTTCACTTCCCCTTTCATTTTCTTGCTATCTACTGTATTTCTTCCTTTATTATCATTGGAATGGGTAGCACGTTCTCTTTTTAACGCCTTCTTCTTGTGGATCTTTTCAAGAAGTCCCATGGTGTCCTCTACTATTTGAGCTCTCGATACCATGTCTGAATATGCTACAATGTCTAGTGGAGCCAGTTTTTCCCAGAACACAGGTATCAACCCTTCTAAGAATCTCTTTGCCTTCATCTTCTCCGTACTCACAAGTGTGGTGCATATTGTGCTAGTCTTTCAAATTGTGCTTCATATTCGGCTATAGACATCATTCGTTGTTTTAAATTGGTGAATTCATTTACCTTCTTCTCACGAATTCTCTCAGAAAAATATTTGGTGTTAAAGAGTTCTAAAAATTCATCCCACTTTATGTTGATGTTGGGTAGTTGTCGACTAGCAGCTTCCCACCAATCTCTAGCATCGCGGTCCAATTAGAAGGTTGCCAGAAGGACTTTCTCCTGCTCTGAACATTGCATAACTCTAAAGATCCGTTCCATTGCCTTCACCCAATTTTCAGCTTTATTGGGATCCAGAGTTCCATTAAATCTAGGGGGATTCATTCGTTGAAAGTTCTCGTATAAGTCTACTGCCCCATTTCTTGTTCCGACTTGAATCACATTGGTAAGGGCTTGTGTTAATCCCTGTACGGTCCTTTGCAAGTCCCGCATTTGTGCACGCTCGCCAGCCATCACCACTAATCTCCTGCGAGCAATAACACTCAATTTATTTCCTTTTAAACTTTGGGTGCTAAGGTATTACTGAGTTGATATATACATAAATGTATTTAAATCTTAACCATGGTTCTACCCAATGCTCACATAGGTATGGTGGTCGACTTAGACACGTGTCAGGGCAGTTCACCTAGAACATCCTAGACTTAAAATATCTTAATAAGGACATCCTAGGCTCTGATACCAACTGTCATGCCCCGCCAATTTAGTAGCGGAGTAAATCGGGGAGGCATGAACAACGTGTATGGTAACGTAAATTGCGCATACATTCACATATATCAGAGCATCTAATGAATAATAATTGCAATAAACTCATCATTTTATTGATTATTCATTTAAACTATTACAACCACTAATTCAGAGCCAAAACACAAGGCTCAATAGCATCATTACATTTGGAAATGATAACTAAACAACTAACTAAACTAACTTTAGGGTACTGTGGATAATCCATTGCTATGACTCCAGATGCTCATCACTCCAGTCCATTCCCGTTGTTGTGTGTAAGGTCATCACTTGACTTACCTGAAAACACAATAACAAATAACGAAGGGTGAGCGATAACGCTCAGTAGGACATAATATCTCGTGTAAACAAGTATGCTTTAAGTGATTAATGTCTTGTAACGCAGGTTAACTAGAGAGAATGATCAAGCATAGCCAAGAAAGTGATAGTACAAGACAACAAGTGAACGATAATACATTTCACCCGAGTATTGCAAAGCTAGGATGATAAGGAAATGACCATGTAACGAGATATCATGTAGCGAGATAGCGTGTAACGAGATAACGTGTATGGTTGCACAACAGTGCACTAGAAAAGTACGGCAGTAGTCACTTCTAGGACAGAAGCCATTCAACCATAGCATAGTACGTCTGAACTTCTCAAACTAACATTATAACAGTCAGTGCTAGCACAGTAATAGCACAGAAATAGTACGTCTGAACTCCTCAGACTAATAGTATACAATTAGATGTCTAGCCAATATAGTATAATCAGAACCGGTGTAATGCAGAATACCGTCAATAGCCCCTGCAGGTATTTTCGGGTGGCTCTCTGCCCCCAGGACTAGATTGGAGCCCCTCAGACACTCTCCGTGCCCTGCACAATATGCATTCGAGTCAGTAGGTCACCGACCCATATTATGGCGCTAGACAGTCATGTATAGTACATGCAATAGGAGCCACAACAACTCAAGAGTCTTAAGAGAGTACCAGATGAATAGACGAGATAGTAGAGTGAACATGAATAGATGAGAGTACAAGGATAGTAGATGAGATATGGGTATAATCGTAAGACAACGATAAACCACGATAATAACGATTGCACAACACCAGGTCGAGTATCGGTAGTCTGGCAGAAGTCACATCCGCCCATTAGCCGTGCTATGAACACTAGCTAGATGATCCGACGTGATCCCAAGATAAGAGAGACACTAAGGCTGGTTGGATCGTACTGATCCCTAGGGTGTAACGGGTTTTAAAGGTACAACCAGCTCTTCGGCAATGGACGTGCGCCAAAGCCAAGAAGACTTACGGAGGCCTTGACAAGGAGTCTCTGGCCCAGTCGAGAGTATTCCCGATGGAGAGGTGGTCCAAGTCAAGAGAAAGTGTGTAGAAACTGGTCTGTCGTGCCTCAAGTGCTTGAAGCCGAGGGAAAACGGCAACGATGTACAAATCACGCGAATAAAACGAAGACAAGTGTCATTTAAATAATAGGAAAATTAGGTAATTAATTTTGTTTAATTATCAAATACATTATTGAGTAATTTAATAGGGTCAAATGACAAACACTAATGATATGTGTGTGTAAGTGTAAAGAAAAACATGAGAATATGATAAATCATGCAAATGGCTTTTAATTACTGAAGATTATTTAATTAAAGACAATTAATATCATTCAGGTAAAGGATAGTCTTAATAGTGTATGATTTAACTTAAATAAGGGTTAAATGGTAATTAGAATAGGGGTATAAATGTAATTATTAGGTTCTGGCCAAAATCTAAAAATTGCGGCGGGGGAGCCCGTCGCGATTCAGATCGCGACGGGGCGGCTAGGCACGTCATGTGAACCGGCCAGTTTGACCTGGTCCGGGTGGAAATCACGGCGGCCTAGGCCGCCGCATTCTTAACGCGGCGTGACAGCGGGGCACGACCCAGCTGATATCACGATGGGTCACGCCGTCGCAATATCAGAAGGGTCCGGCTCTTTTTCCCTTTTTCTAGGGCGGTTCCTGTTTGATACAGGGTACTTGTAAATTCCATATAAAATCACATGATCATCCAAAAATTACGAAACTAGCTTTAAACGAAAGTAGACACATAGATCTATCAACCTGCATGATTAATTTGAAAATAGACAAGGTTTAGGCATGCTTTAATCAAGTGACATTTCAGTGACCTAAATATGCGCAGATAGGGTTCGACAAATTAATTAAAGATAAATACATGATGAAATTAGGCAAACTAGGGGCGTTTGAAAGCTAACATCACGTAGTATTTATGAGAATTTTCTCATGGCATGGAATCAAGTGTACACGAGGTTTGAAAGCAAACATGAAGGGTCAGGTATATGGATCTGATAAGATTCAAAGAATTAATTCTCCCTCATGGGAGATCGAAATAGAGCGAAACTAGAGAGCTTTTGCTCGGGAAGATGAAGTCTTCATAGGGTAATTTTTACACGGATTTGGCTTGAGAGATTGTCTACCTTTCATGCATTTAAGAAATCCTAAGGCTTGAAGACGAGGTAGAAGATAAAATCCTCTTGCTCCAAGCTTCTTCCTTCTTGCTCCTCTCGTCCTCAGCTCCTCTCTTCGTCCCCTAGAGCTCCAGCAATGATCTATGGGGTGATAGGGCCGAATGGGAGGTGTATGGGTTGCTACAAGAGTCCATCCTTTCTAAAACTCTTCCTTTCTTATTAAATTCGAATTTCCCTTATTTATCACCTAATTTCTCTCCTTTATCTCCTAATTAGGGTTGGGAAAAGATCAAATTTCATGGGTAATGGATTAGGATAGGATTAGGACTCTTTTTAGGATATTTATAACACTTTTTAGTATTTATCTTACCCCTTTTTAATTTATTTATTACTTAACTCCGAATTTCCACATTTTATCTCCCATATTCTAGCATTTATCCACTAATTGGCATAGGGAGAGATATAATTTCGTAGGTAATAGGTTAGGGTCAGTCTAGGACTCTTTGTAGGGATATTTATATGTCATTTATTATTTATCTACTCAATTTTCTAATTATTACTATATTTAATACAAATTTCACTCATTTAACTCCCATCTCATGATGGGCTCTTCATATTTGGGCCCGACAATCCATGTTAGGACCATTAATAAAACTCATTATTAATTTAACTTAATGGGTATTGATTTAATTCTAAGTATTCATCCTTTATTTTTATTTATCACACTTATTCAAGTAATTTCATATATTTTAATTCAATTTAATATTATTTATGCCAATATTTCTAATCTTCATCATTTGGGCTCTTACTCTTGGCCCAATATCTCATGTGAGCCTAATTGTACAACCCATGTTCACTTTACTTAATGAGTTTTTAATTATCCTCTTTATTAAAGAATTTATTCATGGGCCAAGATTGTTCATTGGTCTAAATATCATAATGGGCTATTATCCCATATTATTTAAAGTCTATCCACATGTTTATTTTTATTTATAATCCACTTTGGCTCATAAAATAATGGGTTCTTCGACTTATTCCTTAATTATGCTAATAAGTCGCATAAATTCTTAAACTTAGTCCAAATGATTTTTCTGTGCCCAAATTTCTTGATAGGTCATTAGAGAATATTATTTAAAGTAAAATTATTATTATTACTGAATTATTATATAGGTTTATACGCATGTGATAATAATGCGTACCTTTTTAACTGGTTGAATTCATTAATTGTTAAAATTTTAATTTATCTATAATTTTTAATTAATAGATTTTTCGGGGTACTATAGTCCTTATTGATGTGAATGACGGTCTTGATCTTCCTTATCTTGTTTTCCTGTCACATTCGAAAAATAATCTATGAGTAGGACGTGACACGACAGTCTTCCAGTAATCGTTGTGTAGCTAGATTTTGCAATGGTGAATGACATATGGGTCTCTTATGGTAGTGTGTAAGTAGTCATTATTGTGGATTGTGAATTGTGTGTAATGTATTGAGTCAGGTGGTCCAACGCTTTCCCAGATACCTCTCTAGTCGGGTATACGAGGTTCTATGTGAGCCAAGAACTGTGTGTGCTCGGGGTTTGTCCTGGTACGGGTACCGTCAATGTCTGTAACATCTTCCTGGACACCCTTGCTTCTCGTCTGTTGAGTTGTAACACGTCCAGTTGAGGGAAAAATGATGTAGGGTAGCGACTTGCGGTGTCAGAATGTGATTGTTCGTAGCACACTTGTGGTTGAGGGACGAACATCAGTAGACGTATTGGTCCCCAGCTAGTCCGGTGTTTCCTCTGCCTCTCTCTAGGGACTCTAGAATCTTTAGTGGTGTCAGGCATGGGTCTGCAGCTGGTGTCTGTAGGTGGTGTTGGTTGGTCTCCACAATTTTTGTACTTGTAGAGGTGGAACCACAGTTAGACCTTTCGTCTGCGACTGCGAGACTGAGAGGTAGTCTAGTATTGCTTGTCTGGGTAAGTAGCTGGTGTCGCGATCCAGTTTTCATGATTCGAGTGTGGCATCGTTCCTCGCTAGCTCTTGCATTTATGAGTGTGTTGTCATTTATTTTTTTCAATACATGTACAATTGTTCATTTAATTCTGTAAGTAGCTTACTTGCTGGTAGTTGCTCCTGCTATTCTAGTTGTTCTTGTTGTTTGCGGTTTCGGAGAAGTTGCCCTGCTGAGTTAGTGACTTGTGAGGCTCACCTCTTTACTTTCCCCTTCCAGGTGAGAGTGAGCAGGAGGATTCATGTCCGTCTTCTAGTTCTAGGCCCCGTCGTAGCGGAGGCGGACCAACTCCACCAGTAGTGTAATTCTCTTTCCATTTTTCACCTTGAAATATGCCCCATGATACTATACTTTCTTTTTTATGTTGACTTGTAATGGAACATCAACTATGTACATTTCATGTAAATATGCATGAGACTGTGTAAATATATGCAAGCTCAGATATGTTTAATGTTCTCTTTTATATTCTTACATATAAATGTAATAATATCTCTTGCGAGACTTCGATCTATTTATGAGAGACGTAGTCGAGTCGGACTCGTTAGTGGGTTAACGGATTCGAGCGACGAGAATCGCTACATTAAGAACTTTGAGACTTGGAAAATTACATGACAACTCTCTATCCATTTGTTTTCTTTGCTTGGAAAATTTTAAAAAAACTCTAGACACTCAAAAAAGTTACACGACAAGCATCGTATACATCAATTTTCCATGTAAGAGTTAGCCTAATTTTCATTCATACATTTTTAACCACATAATAAAATAGTCCTTATGGTTTTAACCACACAATGAAATTAATCCACATAATATCAAGTTTTTTACCATTGAACAAAATCAGCTATTCACTAGTATCCTATTGTAGTTGTCCTATACATTGGACAATTTAAGAAAATAAGAAAACAAAAAACGTAATTACTTTTGACGCACTTTGTAACTTTTAGATTATAAAACTATCTTTAGTAGACATGACCATAAATTTTTTTAATTAAAAGGTTAGCTGATAGCCAACAGGATAATTAGCCACTATTGACTGGTTACTCGGTCGAGTACTAATACTTTTCCTTTTCTACCACCTAGAATTCCTCTTTTTAACTTTAAATAAACGGCTTCTACTTTCTGTTAGTAAAATTATGCTCCTATTACTACAATATGTGCCCGCGAGCGGCGGGGGACACTGGGCGCCTGTCGGCTGTCCCTGCGCGGAGGGTACCATTACTACCAGGCCTCGGCTTCTGGGGCGGAGGAGAGGCGGCTGCGGCATCTGGTCGGATAGATGAAGCGGAAGAAGTGGACGGAGGAGGAGGAGGCGGCACTGATCCGGGAGTACTCGGAGCTGGCCGGATCGGGGGAGCTCGCCAGGCTCAAGACGCGGGAGCGCAAGTTCCAGCCCATCGCCGACCGCGTCAACTCGCTCCACCACCTCTGCGACCCTGCCGCCTTCCCCTTCCGCTGGGCCTGGCGCGACGTCTCCATCAAGATCCAGAACATGCGCCACCAGTACCTCGGCGTCAAGCAGAAGATCCGGCTGCCACCTCCCCCGCCCTCCTCCTGCTCCTCCTCATCCGCCCCCGCGGCCGGCTGCTGCTTCGACTGGGCCTCCGGGGAGCACCACTGGCCCAACTTCCTCCGCTACAAGCAGGTCTTCGGCGACATCGACCTCGACTCGGTTCCCTCCGCTGCCGCCGCCTACAGGACGAGCTCCGAGGCGGGAGGAGAAGAAGAGGAGGAGGAGGAGGACGAACAAGAAGAGGGTGATGGTTACGACGAGGGCGCGATGGACGGTATCGTCAATGGCGAGGACGAGGCCACCGCCGGGGGCGGCAGGAAAACGGGGGTAGGGGAGACCGGTGTGGTGTCTAGTATGGGACGGCGCCGGGAGGGGAAGCTGGGGCTAGCGGCTGCAAGAAGTGTTGTGGAAATGGAGCAGGCGTTGTTGACGAGGGAGGAGAGGAGGAGGGAAAGGAAAGAAAGGAGGAGGTTGAGAGGGAGGTTAGAGCGCAGCATAGGAGGGAGAAAGAGCACCAAGAGACGTAGAGGAGGTGGCAGCGATGCACGAGAAACGGTGGAGGTGGGCGGAGGAGGAGAGAGATTGGTGGCGGAGGAGGGAAGAGCGCTGGGAAGAGGAGGAGATGGAGTGGAGGGCGCGAGTGCTGGGAATGCAGATGGAACACGAGAAGCAGGTGATGCAGATCCACGCGGACGCCTGCCAGGCTCAGACGCAGATGCTGGGGATTTTGGTGCGGCTTGTGTGCCAGTTCATTGGGTCTGGAGGCGGGGGTGATGCAGGCCTTGGTGGGCTGTCGCACCAGGTGTTGCACAACCTCCAGCAGCAGCAGCAGCACCAACAACAGGAGCAGGGGAGCATGGGTGCGGACAACGGGAAGAGCGACGCCAGCTCGGCAGGGCATTACATGTAGATCTTCAGCGTAAGTTTTGGTATTGTTGTACAAGTAAATTCGTTTTACAGTGCTTGGTTCTGTGGCGTTGAGGATTCCATTTGATTCCTGGAGAAATCTTCAGTGCCGAGAGAATTTCAGGCTCGTCTTTTTGCAACTCTAAGATATATTGTCACGCGCCGATTTTCTCTTATATTCATGCAGTGAAAAGTACACAAATATATAATCCATAGACACAATAGGCCCATAATTAATGACTAAATCTAATCTTTTATCCAACATAATAGATATTACAATTTCTTGATATCAACGAACAATTTCCTCCATCTGTCTCTCGAGAAAAAATAAGGAAAACTCAAGATCAATCACTCCCTCACTAACTAACGGCTGACAACTCTCTATGGTATGAGTGGAAACACTCTTCACTCTTACCCGTCCCCTTCATGATCCATATCCTCATTCAGACTTAACAAAATAGGCATGAGCGAAACTACATCCAGTAGGATTTACATCGCAAAGTGTGGATTATGATATAAGTGATTAACACATTAAAAAACACTTAGAAATATAGCAGATGTATAACAGGAAAACATAGCAGAATAACATGTTTTGACACACATACGTGCAGAGGTCGACACATACAAGCAAGTGTCGACAGACAGAAGTAAATGACGACAGAATCATGACGGGGGTTTCACAATGATTCAAGGAGATGCTTAAAAACATAGATTTAACAAGAATTCAAGGACAAGAACATATCAAATGAATAATCAACAGGACTGGTCATGTTTCACAAATCAAACATATCAAATCAAATCAGATGAAGACATTATCAAATCTTGCACATATTTAGTGTCATGTCAAACACCACAAGTCCATACTCCCGCAGTTCATAAGTACTTTGGGGCGCTCCTCCCCAGGACTAGATACGACCCTTATTTGCACCGACATTAGTCATATTTCTGGACCGAAGTCCCATATAGTGTCAATCACACAGGACACATCATAGCCAAAGGATTTCTAAGAATAAATAGGCAGTAAACTAGAACAAGATGGTTTCAAAGATATACTAACAATCGTAAGGGTATCTGGTCAAGATGACATGGTATCAAGATAAGGATGATTTAAGCAATATTTACGTAAAAACTACAAGTAGATCCTGTAGGAAGTTGGACATGATGGATTCACACCTATGAAAACATGTTTCACAGTTTGCATGGCAATATTATCATGACAAGGATTCGAAATTAGGTGATCAGAAGATCTTTTACTGACTGTTAGAATAACTTTCACTTGTTAAAACTTCTATCTGGTTTTAGAATCCCTTAGAATTCTGGACAGAACCTACAATATACTAACTTATACTGAACAACGAAAAGAACAATTCTTTAGGTTTTAAAAGAACATGCAAAGGTCATTTGATGTCGGATTTAGGGTTTAGACAGTGGATTGTGAATTCTGGGATCCTGCAGGCCTATCTGACGACATGGGATTGTGAATTTAAGACAGTACGATTCTCAGACTTTAAATGGATCAAACTATATACTAGGGATGCATGAACGAGTGAAGAATTGGAAGGACCGAGTCAAACAGTAGATACTTTCGAAGGACGGACAAGGAACGATATTAACTGGAAAGCTTTCAAAAGATCTAATCTACTTTAAGTTTGGCCTGAGATCACTTACCTTTGGGTCTTCAGAGTTTCTGCAGGATGAAGCAGGGATGCAGGGGGTTCAGAACTCCTCGAAATCCCAGCCTCCGGATCCTCCCTCTCGCTCCTGGATGATCTCCCTGCATCTAGCAGCCAAGAAGGGAGTTTAAGATCCGCCACAGAGGTCTTACAGTGATATTTATAGGGTCAGAGACGTGTGAGTTTCCAAGTTTTTTTTTCCGGGGTTTCTAACAAGAGTCTTACTGTGTTTGGTATTTCCATATGTCTATCCCCTCACAGATCTCAATTCTAACGGGAAAGCAATAGAGGGCAAGTTCCGTCGTATGTCCTTATTTAATACCAACCCTAATAAGAAAGTAGCAGAAAGTAATTTAATACTCTCCTACAGCTTGGGGTCGAGATGGAGTCATATTGCAATTAAAACTTAAATTTCTTGTTCCTAATTTTCCAACTGAAATTCCATATAAAGGTCTTCTTATAAGCCTACTATGATTGGAGTTCCAAAAACTTCCAATCGGTTCAGGTTTTAATGTTTGTTCCAATTACAGATCAACTAAGTATCCTATCGATTGGTTATATCCTTCCGATTGATGTGCAAACCAATCGACTAACACTTAAAATTCTTAACGCTTCATTGTATACGAAGTAACACTTTAACTAACAAGAGAAACTTCGACTAACACGAAGAGAAGCTTAGACTGGCAACAACTTCGACTGACGAAGAAGAAACTGACTTCGATTGGCGAAGAAGAATTTTAACTTCGACTGGAACTTCGATTGACAAAAAAGAAGTCTGACTTCGACTGGAACTTCAACTGACAAAGAAGAAATTTAACTTCGACTGATAAAGAAGAAATCTAACTTCAATTGGTGAGCAAACCAATCGATTGCTGAACGAAAGTTTCGTGTCCTACCGATTGGCGACTATTTCTTCCGATTGGTGACTTAAACGTTCCGAGTTGTGACTATTTCTTCCGATTAGTGACTATTCCTTCCGATTGGTGAACATGATCTCCATTACTCTTGGGCTTATACAGGTTGCTACATATATCATTGCTCTAATTCCTGCAATTGTATCTGCATTGAAGATTCAATCTTTGAAGAAAATGAGAGCAGCAAATTGTGTCTTGATGCGTACATCCATAGGTCGCCTTCGGTAAATCCGCGAAAATGATTACTTGCATTAGATTCTTGTGTAGGGATATGTACAACTGTGGTAAGCATGCATTAGAATATAAGGATGTCATTTCAACGTGCGGAAACTTTCCTTCCTGCCCGTGTGATTCTGAAAAGGATGTTCTTGAAGAAAAGTCTTTTAAGATTAGCCACATTCTGACTATGCCTACTTGCCTCCAATAATGTCATGGTTGGACAGAGGGTCTCCTAATAACAAGTACAACTGTATTTTTTCTTTTTCCTCAAAGTAAAAGAGGGGAATTATATTGAAGGCAGCTCAGATCTGTTATCATGAAAGGTGCATTCTTTTCTCAAATCTTTAATTATCTTAAGAGAGCGATGATAAGACAATGTCTAAAAGAAAGACCTGCAATTATGTTTGAAAAATGAATAAAGAAGGATTCAATAGTTAGTCACTTAGCTAAAAGTGTATTCATTTATTCATTACTTAACGTATGGTGAAGAACCTTATTGTTATTTCATGCAAAGAAGCCAGTAATCTCTCCGAAGATTCATAGACAAAGGTATAAATATCCAAGATTCCTAGGCAAGGATATAGAATATCCAAGATTCATGATCAAAGGCATCTTCAAGAAGATAATAAAATGAAATGGTGCAAATGACCATATTAGTTTTTTCCATGTTCCTTCATTATCTTAGTGCACTGTTGTCATATCAGGTCATTACTTGCCGCACATTGTCGAACAATTACTGGGTTTTCCCGCACTGTTAAAATGAAATGGTGCAAATGACCAGATTAGTTTTTTCCATGTTCCTTCATTTTCTTAGTGCACTGTTGTTGTCATATCAGGTCATTACTTGCCTCACATTGTTGAACAATTACTGGGTTTTCCTGCACTGTTAACTTTGTATGCGTTCTGGCATCAGATCACCTCTGTATATAAGCTGCAGGCATAGCAGCTCATGACTCACTATGCGAAACATAGGTATTAACTTGGTCATGATTACTTATTTTGATGTCTACCAATGGATGTACATATTTTTTAGAGGATAAAATATTCCAAATTTCCAAGGTTAGCAAGCACGGGGAGTTATCTTTAGTGGGATGCAGGTAACGATTCTGGTTGAGATCTAGTTTCTGTAGTTATATTTGCTTACACAGCCCACATATACTTCGTGTGTTATTTATCTAGGAAGGCTGATTGTGTAGTTGGTCCACAATATCTATATTGTGGGGTCATTTTCCATGAAGTTGGTAGTTGCTTGATGGTATCATCTTGAGAAATAAATTGAGAATTTTCCTGGTTTAAATTGCTCTTATGCCATGTACCATTGCGACTCATTTGTCATAGTCATTTCATCATCATCATCAGAGCCTTATCCCATTATTTGGGGTCGGCTACATGAATTCTTTTCCGCCAAGGATTTCTATCAAGTGCTATAGTCGTGTTTAAACTCAAGAAGTCCAAGTCCTTCCTAATAACATCGCACCATCTCATTTTAGGCCTTCCCTAGCTCTTTTACTAGCATCCACTAAAATTTGGTCACATCTTTTTAACCGGTGCTGAGTTAGGGCGACGGTACACGTGTCCAAACCACCTAATTTATTTTCTCTCATTTTTCTATCAATGGAGCTATCCCCAAATCCTCACGGAAGCGCTCATTCCTAATCTATCTTTCTTAGTCTTACCACACATCCATCTTAGCATCCTCATCTCTGCTACACATATTTTTGTTAACATGTTCCTTTCGCACTGCCCAACACTCGGTGTCATATAATAAAGCAGGCCTCATTGCCGTTCTATAAAACTTTCCTTTAAGTTTCACTGGTATACGACGATCGCAGAGGACTCCTGATGCACTTCTCCATTTAGTAGCCAGCCTTACCTTAATCCTGTGTACCACATCGTCATAAATTCTCTTATTTTCTTGGATGATAGATCCCAATATCGAAAGCTACTACTCTTAGAAATATCTTGTCCATCAATTTAAACCATATCTCTTTGAAGCACCATTTGATTACTATAATTACAATGCATAAACTCATACTTACTCCTAATTTTAAAACCTTTAGACTCCAAAGCTGCTCTAACTTTCTAACTTAACATTTAAACCATCAATACTCTCATCAATAAGACAATATCATCCGCAAATAGCATACACCAAGGGATATCATCATGCAAATGTTTTGTTATCTCATCTATAACCAGATCAAAGAGATACGGACTTAGAGTAGAACCTTGATGCAAACCTATAGTGATTGGAAATTCACAAGTCTCTCCAGCAATTTCTCACACTAGTATAGCACCATCGTACATATCTTGAATCAAGTCAACAATCCTTGAGAGAGTCCCTTCTTTGTTAATACCCACCAAATCAAGTCTCTCGTACTCGATCATACGCCTTCTCCAAATCAAGAAAAACCATATATAATCTCTTCTCATCTCTCTATACTTCTCCATTAACTGTCGCAATAAAAATAGCTTTTGTAGTAGATCTATTAGGCATAAATCAAATTGATTTTCTGATACAATAGTCATACATCGCATTCGATTCTTGATTACTCTTTCCCAAAGTTTCATAGTGTGACCTCATAAAGCTTATATTCTGCGATAATTATTACAACTTTGAATATCCCTTTTTGTTTTATAGAAAGAACTACAACACATTTTTCTCCATTCTTCTGGCATTCCCCCTTTCCTTCAAAATTTTATTGAAAAGTTTAGTTAACCATTTAATACCAATGTCTTCTATAAGCCTTCCACACTTCATAGGTATACCATCCGCCTAAGGTCTTGCCCAATTTCATTTTTCTTAAAGCATCACCCACTTCTGACATCTTAATACGCCTGAAAACTTATAATTATCAAATTTTGTTGATCTTGATTCTCTTCTAAGAGACATTCTTAAACAATCTCTCATAGTCATTAATCATCAAAATTTCCCTCCTTTTACGTCTATCACTACAGGCCATTTTCCTGCGTGAGGCTGTCGTTGCCATGGATGGCAGGGTCGGGTCGGCTGGGTGAGTCGGACCCAGCCGACCCCGCTCTCGGGTCGGTCGGTGGAGCCGGCCGACTCCAATGGAGTCTGGCCGACCCTGGGTCGGCCAGAGTAAAAAATTATTTAAAAAATGAAAAAAAATCAGAAAAAATCAGGAAAATCACTAAAATTTACAGAAAATTACCTAGACACATACAACTTCATTGAAATCAAACACATTGAAATAAAATTTTATCATGTTCATGTACCATGAAGAACAATAACAATGACTAAAGACATAATCATTAATGTTCATACATTGCAAAAATTAAAATATGTACAAGTTGATAACATGAAATAAATAAAAATACCTTCTCAATTTGACATTTCTGAACCCTCATCCTCTACCTCATGAGATTGAATAGGTGGCACATACTCATGTCCTCCATACTGGTATATCCAAAGTAAAACAAAGAATTTGCAATGTCTTGGAATCCTCTTTGGATGCCTCGCGGTGTTGTTGCTTGTTGACTTGAACTTTCTCCTGAGTGTCCCGGAGAGAGAAAATACCATATCCAGTAGTTTGAATATTGCCCAAATAACTAGGCCCACTACTAGAGCTGATGTGAATATGGCAATTTTGGGGGACTAAAAAAGGTGGATATGAAGCCCCGTATCCCCAATCATGCCCTGCTTGCCTTTGTTGGCCTTCATATCCCCCGTGCTGCTGTTGTGCTTCCCCTTGGCTTCTTGTTGTTGTTGGGGTGGTTGTGAATAATCTTCATATCCTGACATAATACCCCCAAGCCCTAACCTCCCGTGGCTCCAATACCTGCAGCAGCACCATCATCATCGTCAGGTGATTGGGTGGAGTCATCACTCCCCACTGTTTTTTCTTTTTCTTTTGTACTCTTCTTTTTGCGACGTTCATAATGTAATTTCTCTGCCTCATATAATCTAGCCAATGAGATGGCAGGGGTGGAGCCTCAGAAATGGCTGCCCAATATGTGTCTCTGCCTCAGGAGAGTCCTCTTCACCTTCTTGTGATTTTCTTCTTGGTTCTTCTGTTCTTCTTTCTTTGTTGGCTTTGTTTTCTTCTTGCCTTTGTCTTTCTTCTTTTGGGCTCTAACTGGGAGGTAGATCTTCTCATTCTGGCTGAGATGAAGAAATACTAGTATCATGTACGGTGGAAGATCTCTCAATTCTGGCCTCTCAGCTCTCTCAGGTACATGCTCTTCTAATAAAACATCTCCTTCACATGCTTGAACTAGCCGATCATCAGGATGAAAGTCAGCTAGCTCTCCCTCAGCTCTCGTCTCCACCCAAGCATGTAAAGGGTGTTCCTCATTTAGCAACTCATCAACATCTATCTCAGGAACCACCTCCTCAAATGGTCTACCAGCTAGTTGCATGAATCTCTGTCTTTCTATCTTTTGCCTTTCTTCTTTTTGCTTCACCCTTAAACGCATATTATAATGACAGTAAACCAACTTCTCTAGCCTATCCACACCCAGCCTATTGCGGATTTTTGTGTGAATAAGGCTGAATGTACTCCATTCCTTTCACATGGGCTAGAAGAAGTGGTTTGACTTAATACTCTCACTGCAACATACGCTAAGGGATTTGTTCCAGCTTGCTGATAATTGACTTGGATCCACCATTCAGCTGTTACAATAAAATAAGCGAACATTAATCATTATAAGGATGGTGAAATCTTATATTTATGATTTTAGGCAAACACCCAACATGTAAAACCACCTGGACTGAGTCTTTGAGCTGCATATGTCATGTCATATCCTCCGTATATCCCAACTTTCATCTTATATCTCTCCACCTACAAAATGGAAGACATGACATATGTCATGTCAAATGAATCATACATACATACGCAAAATAAAATATACTATCCTACCTCTGCCACTGCGTCTAATCTCTCATTCATGCTCCTTGTAATGCGAGTGATGACATTGATGGTGCCTCTTATCACTTCTCCGTCATTGTGCACATCATCTTTATATTGAATCCTAGGGTTAGAAAAAATCCTGCATATGATAAAAGAAGTTTAAGTATGGTATCATAAAATAATTCAGCAAGTAATTACATTAAATAATTACCTGCAGCATGATGATCATGGTGGAGAGTCATCTCCCATCGCTTGTCTATGATGGCCCACCATTTTCTGTAGGCTTTAGGATTCCTTTCCTCAACTTTCCTTTGCCTTGTCCATTGCCTCGTACAAATATCCCATATCATTTTTGTCGTCACCATCAACCATTCTAAGGATAAGTACCAAATGCTCTATTACTTTGAGGTAGTAGGAAACCTTCTCCCAAAATCGTGTGCATTGCTAATCAGGTCTTGGACTTGGAGAGCAACATCTTTACTATCAAGCCGTAGAGTGTCTACATGTTGCAAAAATTCTGTAGAATTAATCAATTGGCCCAATTGATGCCTATATTTCATTAGGCTCTCCAAAGAAATAAAATTGGATGCAAATCTGGTGGGACCAGCACGAAGGAGATCTCTCCCATCTGTGTACTTCCTCATCATATTCAAAATCCTGTTGTGACTATAATAAAAGGAAGTTATCATCTGAGCATCATCATGATACCATGAATATGAATCTTTGTCTATGTCCTCCATCATTAAATCAATGCAATGTGCTGCACATGGAACCCATATAGATATGTCTCTTTTCCATTAACAACCTACCCGCAGCCTTGTAGCTTGGTTCATTATCAGTCACAACCTGTACAACGTTCTCTTCACCCACTTCCTCCACAACTGCATCCATAAGTTTAACAAATATTATGCATTCTTGATTTTGTTAGATGCATCAACAGATTTAAAGAAAATAGACCCTTCGCAGCAATACACAAGAAATTTATCATGGATTTTCTTGTGGTCCCTGTCCAACCATCACACATAATGGTGCACCCACGTTCTTTCCAATATTTTTGAAGCTACTCACCCATGTTTTCAACTCCTCATATTCATCATCAAGCCCAGCATCATAAATGTACTTCCTTGTAGGAGCCTTAATACCAGGCCCAGCTTCCGCAATTGCATCCAACATACTCTGAAAATATGGGCTCTCTGCCGTATGTGCTGGGACACCTGCATGTAAAAACCATTTGACAATGCCTTTGATTGCACCCTTTGCTGCCTTTGCAGTGGATTTCACTCCTTTCAATGCCTGCTTGATTCCTGGTTGTTTTACAGACCTTGATCTATACAAATATGCATCCATAGGACCCTGTGTACTTTTAGGAAGAGATGTCCTAGAGTCTCTCTAGACACATGTGCACCTGATGTGCTTAACCCCTTCGTCTCTCATCTTCCTCCGCATAAGAACGGCGACTAGCACGTGCCGCTGCAGTAAACTCAGGATCAGGATCATCATCATCATCTTCATCATCATCCACAGAATTGGTAGATCATAATCTCTACGAATCTGTCTCCCAGAAAGCTCATCTTGAAGTTCTTGTTGCTGCTGAGTTGTCAATATTTTTCTGCTCTCTTCCCCTTCAGATATGCTTTTATTTCATTTCTCACTTCCATTGGACAATTCGGACATTTTGAAACATTCCCAGCATCCCGCAAGATGTTTTTTAAGGCGATAAATGCCTCCAACATCTCCTTTCTACACCAATTACATTTCACTTTTCTCTTAGATGCATCAAGGAGAGTACCATGAGCCCACCAGGATCAATGGCCTGCTCCACCTCTTGCTCTTCATGTTCATGATGTGCCATATTCCTGTGTAAGAATGCAATTAAATTGCACGTTAAATACACATAATCCCTAATTATAAACCCTATTTAGGGTTTAATTTGGGAATTTATGAAAAAAATATCATGGACTATAAATATTGTACATACAAAACTCTAATCAACTCAAATGACCACACTGAACACTCAATTACACATTTATTATATTAATGACCTACAATTCTTATTTTTTAAACCCCTAATTAAGGTTTAAGTTGAGAATTAAAAAAAACAGATCATGCAATGTTCATACAAAACTCTAATCAAGTAAAATAACTATATTGGACACTCATTACATAATAATTACGTTAAGGAGAAAATCCCTAAATTTTAAACCCTAATTAGGGTCATTTGGGGATTTTCAGGGAAAACAGTCATGTAATGCAATTAAGTTTACCAACAAACTCTAATCACTAAAATAGTTCTATTAATCACTCAATTGCACATTAATTTCATTCATGACACAAATCCCTATTTTTATACCCTAATTAGGGCTAAATTTGGAGATTTAAGAGAATGAAGTCATAAACATGTTAAATATGCTATAGATCTACAGATCTATAGTCCTATTTACCATTTCCTATTTTTCAGATTTTTTAAAAAAAATTAAAAATCTCACCTCACAGAAAGAGAAGAGAAGAGACAGAGAGAGAGGAAGGCGCCCGGCGGCTGCTTCAGTGGCGCGGCCGGCGGCGGCGGCGAAGGTGGCTGCTCCGGCAGGGGGGAGGGGGGCAGGGGGCTGGGAGGGGGTGCTCGGACTGCGCAACAGGGTTCTGTCTGCGCAGTCCCGGGACGGGATCCCTCCTTAAAGGGGGATCCGCGGGGTCGGGCGGGTCGGGTAGTCGGGTCGCGAAGTCGCGCGACCCCGGCGGATCCGGCCCGACTACCGGGAATCCGCGGATCCCGGCAGTTCCCCCCCGCCAACTCGGGTCGCCGGCGCCGACCCGACCCGACCCGCCCGACCCCGACCCGACCGACCCCGCCGCCCCCGACCCACCCGCGCGATTTTGCCATCCATGGCCGTTGCCCTCGCTTCACCTAGAGTCATGGGTTTCACAACCGGAATAGCCTCTCACTTGTTGGGGTAAGGCTGCATACATCGTCTTTCCTCAGACCCTGCGTTGCGGAGCCTCGTCCATTGGGTACACCCTTTACTACAATCATTTTCCTATTATTCCAGATTCAATCATTTGTAGTCTTTGATTCTAACCATGCCATAGGTCTTTTCAATGAAATGTGTGAGCATGCACATAAATAACTTCAAGTTGTCCTTTTCTTCCAGCAAAACAACACCATGTTATGTTCATCCTGCTCTTGGATGTTGGTTTCTGCAATGTGGTTTGTTATGTCATCCTCTGTATAATGTTCTTTCATTGCTGCTGTTAGCTTTTGTTCTCCCATCAGAGATTCAAAAGTTCCATCAATGTCTTTGTTCATTTTCTTGCTTGATGTCTCAGTAAATTTCTTTCCCTAACATGTCTGAAAATTCCCAATGTGGGTGTGGCTTGTATAGTCCTGTGATTTAAGTGGAAATTTGGGGCATTCTGTTCTTGAAAATTCTTTTTGTTCTATCCATCTAAATGGATATATATATATATATATAACTTATTTGCTGTCTGTATCTCCAACTTCAGTCAAAATAACTATGGTGGTCTGTGATGTAGCTCCAAGGTGGAGGATTACGCTCGTGCCTACCAACTGTTTCACTTTACACATATCATGGTGCATTTCTCGACGACCAGGACATTCCCATGTCTTCAGTTGCTTTACTTTATTCTTCTCAAAGGCTTCAAACACTTACCTCGTAGGGACTTTTACTTAGGGGTTTGGTTTGGCATAAACCATCATTAAAATACTGAAAAATATGTTATTTTATTGTTTTTTGTGGAGCTTTTCACCAAAAACAAACAGTCCATTAATGTCATCACATGTTTATAAGGGAAAAAGCTTGGAGTTTGGAGTTTTTAGCAAACTAATAAGGACAAAAATGTGAAAATTTCAGTATATTTTTGCGAGCTTATTTGTGTGGACTTAATACATTCTGTCATCAGCATCATCATCAGCATCTTCCACCAAATCCACCTGATGAGGGTGGTGGATCTTTTTCCTACTCTGTCATTGAATCTCTGATGTATCCTATTTGTATTCAGTATGTCCCTTCACGTATTTCCTCTTACGGTCTGCATCCAACTCCAAGGTCTCTCATGTCTTCCTCCAATTTCAAGACCCTAAAATGGTGTAGACTACATCATTTCAACTGGTGCTCTTGTTAGCTTTGGAAGTTCGAGTATCATATGAAGGACTTTAGGCAGAGTATTCAGGCGTGTCTTTGGGGATGATTAAACTTTTGAAAGCTTTGAACTTGTATAAGTGAAGTTCCAAGAAATTCCCTGCTTTCTTTTTGATGTACCTTATCTGCAATTGGCTCGGTTAAAGAAGTTTATAAATAGACATGCAGTTGTGTACCTGTATCTGCAATTGTCTGGCAGTTAAAGAAGTTTATAAATAGACATGCGGTTGTGTTACTTGTGTACCTGTATTTGCAATTGGCTGGCAGTAAAGAAGTTTATGAATAGACATGCGGTTGTTGATTATAAGTCTGCTGAGGTAATATTTTGCAAGCTAGCTTTATCTCTAGTGTTGTGGAAGGCTACACCTGCACCCAGGCTGCCCCATGGCCTGTCTCTTCCTTCTTGAAGGTGACAAAAGTGATGATTCATTAATGCAAGAGGCTGCCTCAAAAGCCTTGAAGAAAGAGAAGACAAGAGGAAACATCCACTGCGGGGGCTACACCCTTCCCCTGCTCCACAAAGACAATACCCAGCCTAGTAGCCTACTCTACTGAGACAGTAAAGAACGAAAACTGGAATCACTTTGTAAAAGTACAGCACATATTTGCTTTTGAGATGGTACACTTGTCAGCTGATGACCTGGCCACTGCCTTTTACCAATCCTCTGCCAAAAGGACTGCTTTTCTATGAAGGAGGATTTAATTCACTGTTGAATCTCCTAGAATTCAATGCAAAAAGAGGAATTAAAGGACTGTTCTCCTCGATGACTGGCCTCATTCTTCATTTTTATCTTTTTCATTGCACATGTTTATATTGGTCAATAATACTGATATTTAACAGTTCTACAACAACAATAAAATTTCAGCAACCGCCTAGAAGTGAAAAGGAGAAAAAAGGGGAGAATAATAAGTGGCTTTTATTATAATTCTCAAGTTTCCTGTTTGCAGGAAGCCTTCCAGTATCCACTGGAAAGAATGCATTAAGAAAATCTTGCTCTTTCATGTTATATGTGGGTTAGATGGTTTATTGTTGCTCTTGAAGGTTTTCATTGTTTCTGTGTCTCATTTTCTCTGAGAAACAATGATGATCAAACATCTATTATGCTATTATCCACCATATCTCCCAACTTAATTAGCTTCAGGATGAGGCTTCTGCTATGTCTATGTTTATGTCTGAAGAAGCTGTCATAATCGGTGTTTGAGTTGACATCCCCCTCACAAGTGCTAGAACTGTTTTGCAAAACCACATGTCAATAGATAAGGTGTGTAATTAATAATAATAAGGCAATCAATGGGAATCTGGTAGCATGGCCGACTGGGCAAACCGTTTCCCCTTGGGAGCCGCAGCCCTTGTCGGAGCAGACCTCTCTACGGCGTTGGGCGAGTGCTGGCCTGCTTCGGGTGTGGTAGGAGAGGGCAAGTCTGGTGCTTTTGCCAAGCCTGGGTTGATCGATAATGCTCGGTGCAAGGGTCGTCTGTCAGACGACTTTTGCGGAGGTTTGAGAGCAGCTCCGCCAGATAGTCAACTGGTTGTGGGGAGCAAGAGGTGTGTTGATGCATGGGAGTTCCCTGCAGACCACCTGCTCAAGAGGGGAGATTGGCTACGTTGGAGTTTGTGTGTTATGGCGGTGAAAGGGGAGGTTCTGGCTGAGGAGGTCAAACATAGGTTTGAAGCTCTCTCGTGGGGTTGCTGGAGGTCTCTAAGGTGTCCCTAGTGTCCTTCCTCGTGGTAGGAAAGGATGAGCAGGTGGTGGCGGCACCGGCAGAGACAGAGTTGGTTATGGTGGGAGTTCTCCTTTGGGTTACTAGGTGGTCGAAGCTTAGGGGTACCTTCCCTAGCCCCATTTTATCCACCTTCTGCATCGTGCTTAAGGGGGTTCCCCTTCTCCTTTGTGATGTAGAGAGGATAACTTTCCTGACCCCTGGTTCCCTCTTTTGGGGTTTTGATCAGGGGGACATCGAAGTTCATTCTGTTGAGCTTCAGGACTGCCATCTCTGTGGAGGTGATGGTTCCATCTTGATGGACATTTTGGCTGTAGTCACCAACCGTTGATGGGAATCTTCTTGCTATCCGACTGTGGGTGAAGGAGAGCCTACCTATTTATTCTCAGCCACCAACGGACCTAGGTTTTAAGTCCAAGCAAGGTTTGGCGTGCCGGATCGAGCTGGCCCGATACCCCCGTATCGCATCGGATCAGGGAAAACCCGATCCTCGATTCCATCGATTCGGTCCGATTCGCCTCATATATATAATATTATTATATCATATTAATAATTATATTATACATTATAAATATCATATATATGATATATTATAAATATCATATATATGATATATATATATATTATATCATATTAATAATATATATTATACATTATAAATATCATATATATATATATTATACCCATGAGAATCGATCCGATGCGGATCGATTCGGGTCGATTCGGGGGGAATCGAATCGGATCAAGAGAAATCCGATTCGCCTCCCGATCCCGATCCGTCAACCTTGAGTCCAAGGTCTGGAGGTAGGGATGTACGACACATGGGAGGCACATGCCTTCAAATTACCCAGCACCTGTCAATGGACCGCACCCCTTGCAGTGGGCCGGCGCCAGGTTGTTGGACCCCCCTCCAACTGGCCCAAGGAAGCTTCGCGCAGGCTGATTCGAATGTAACTCACAGGTTCAATGAGGCGCATGTGTGGAGTAACGCCGGGTCCCCACTCGGGGCCCAGAACTTACCTAAATCTGCAAGATCAGCTGTTAGCAGGCCTAGAGATCCAATAAGGGCCTCCTTCCTCGCCCGACATCTCCAACTTTGCACATTCATGTGGCGCCCGCCTCTTGCCTCTCGCAGGAGGTCATGCTGCCTGGGGAGGGCTTTCTAATGTCTGTAGATCTTCTTGTCTTGCCGAGGGCATTGGAGTGGGGCTTGCTGCAGACCCTGTTCCCTCTGGCTGCTGAGGTTTTGCCTGCCTGTGTAGGCCTGGAGTCCTACCCATCGGAAATCCAATCCCAAATTCCTATGTTAGGAGAGTTCAAGGGACAGGAATCAAGGGGAGTTGTCCCTTTGTCGGATGGGCCGTGGGTGTCATCTCCGGAGGCAGTAGCTCACATTGCGGATGATCTTATGGAGGCATGGTCAGGATTTCGCAAGGAGAGGCCTCAGCTCCCTATTTTGCTCTACCCACTGACTGCTTGACGGAAGTTATTGTAGGCACTGACGAGGGAGAAGATACTTGGGAACTCCATTTTCCAGGGGATGGAGGCAGAGGGAGGGAAGATACCTGAGAAAGACGAGGGGAAAGTGCTTATGGGGTTGGTGGAGAAAATTCTAAGGACCATCTGAACGAGTTGGTAGGTAAGCTGGAGGTCTCCTTTGAGGGGGAGGAAAAGGGGATAAGGGGGTCTGCTTACCTCATCCATAACAGATGGCTAGTAGCTTTGGTGAGGGCGATGAAGGAGAAGTTTAACAGGAAACCTATAGGGGGGGGGTTAGCAAGGTGGTGAAGGGGTGGTGGTGAGATTTGATGGTGGTAAGGGGTGTTGAAGGGAGTATTCCTCAATCCCCATGAGGATGTTAAGGGAAATGGAGAATGGTTAAGGAGCTGGTGAGGAGGTATAAGGTAGACATTCTCTATCTGTAAGAGACACAATGAGAAGGGGATGGAGAGGGGTTGATGAGGGAGATAGAGGTAGGAAGGCAGCTAAATGGGGTGGCTTCTCTAGTTGTGGGGAGTGTAGGAGAGATTATGATTCTATAGAACCCCTTTGAGGTGAAGGAGGTGGAGGATGACAAGCAGTCGGGAGGTGGCGATCTCCATTCACTTTCGGTCCTGACAGATGAATTCTCTTGAGACTACTTAAGGGTTTTTGGCTCCCAATCTAGGGAAGGAAAGAGAGATTTATGGCAACAGCTACTTGGGCTCATAGTGTCTTCGGCCATCCTTGGTGTGGTGGGTGATTTCCATGTAGTGACATCTACTTCAGATAGGACAGGAGCTCACTACCCAATGGGGAATCTGAAAACTTCTTTGACTTCATCCTATGGAATACAAATTGGATTGACCTAGGAATTGGCTACGGTTGATCCCAATCCCGATCTAGATCATCGAAAGTCTGGCCGATCCTAGATCAACCAGATTAAAAAATTATATTTTTTGGTAAAATTTGTTGAAATTCAGGAAAAACTTAGAAAAATACAGGAAAAATCCAGAAAAAATCAGTGAATTTGAAAAATTTCACATTTGCATAACAAAACACATGTATTCACATTACAATACATGGACACATCATCATAAGAGCCTGATGAAATACATTGGACATCAAATGTAACAAACAAAGCAATGATAACTATGACAAACATCAAACATAAAATGTTTTACATCAAATGGACAAGTCTTAATGTTGAATTTTGAAGTTTACATTATAAAAAAAATTAATATTGCCATCCACATCGGGATGACTCATCATCATTTGAATGTCCATATCCTTCATCGGTTTGTATAGTCTCAAAACCATAACCAAATAGGGAATTTGTTAGCTCATAGATTCCTCTTTGAATCCCTATTGGTGTATATTGTGGGCTAGAGCTCTCGCCAGATTGTGAAGAAACATTGCAAATCCCATGTGGTTGTATGAACTTGTTGCCGAACTTGTATCAGTATTAGGCCACAGTGCCCATTCTCTTTTTGCTTCAAGAGAGGAATTGCTAATATCTGAGTATGGTAAAGTGGGAGGCTGAAACTGAAATGGAGGAGTATGTGTAGATCTTAAACCATAGTGTGGCTCCCAATTAGCCAATTATAGGCTGCCTGACGTTGTTGGCCTTCATATCCCCCTTGTCCTTCTCCTCTACCTTCTTGATTTTCTGTTTCTGACACATGGCTTATAGTTACCTAGAGAAAATATATATCTTGTATCTCCATGACTAGCTCCTGCTCCTGTGGCCTCAAGAACAACCCCATTATCATCATTAACATCACTAAGGTCCTGTGTGGAATCATCACTACGAACTGGTCGTCATGCTGCTTGTGCAAGTGGTGCCTCAAACTCAGGTGGAAGTGTCTCATCATCATCACCACCACCACTGGCTACCTGAGTCAAAACTCTCCTCTTCTTCTGTTTCATATATGTAAGATTTTATTTTTGTATGTTGCTTTGTCTCCCCTCTTTTTGTATACCAACTCTTCTTAATGTTGGTTGGCTTGTAGGTAGTCTAGCAGTCTCAGACTGTGATGTAGATTGTCGCCCTCTCTCTAACAGTTGGATCCTCCCTAACTCTTAGCTCTGGATCTCGAGCCTCCACTCCATCTAACTCTCTTTCGATTCACGAGCGATCTTGAGGGTCAAATTCAGGAATATCTCGTATTGCTTTTATTTCTACCAATGTATTCAATGGGTGTTCGTCAGCCAACAAATCATCAACATTATAACTTTGGCGGTGTCTATAGACTCTGTACCCTCTGCTGTATCTGTTGTCCATGGCCTACTGCGCAAGCTTGTCAACCTCCTCTATTCTTTTCTACCTTCCTTGATGCACTTGACATTTAGCCACATGTTGTAATGACAATACACCAACTTCTCAAGTCTTGTGGTAGTTAATCTATTTCTCACTTTTGTATGGATCAGTGAGAAAGTACTCCAATTTCTCTCACACTGGCTAGATGATGTTGTTTGGCTAAGAACTCTAATTGGCATCCTTGTGAATGGATTTGTTTGACCAGTCTTGTAATCTAGCATAATCCACCACTCCATTGCACAAAAAGAATCTATTTTTAGTTGGTATTATTGGATTATATTAATAATTTAGTATCACAAAATTTAGATACTAATTAGAACTCGTTCTCTCTCCACTGTTTGTTGTAGGTCATAATCTCTATAGATGTCAAGTTTCATTCTGAACCTATCCATCTGACACAAAATAATTAACCATCATTAGTACTCTCATTATCCCATAAATGAGGGCTGAACATTAGTACATTACAAATGAGAATCGTACCTCCATCATAGGATCTAGAAGCTCGTTAGTGCTCCTAGACAGTCTACTGACAACATTTATTGTCCCTTAGAACACTTCACCATCATTGTGAACTGAATTGCTGAATTGATGCTGAGGATTATAGAAATACCTTGCATACATAATTCATATATGCATATGTTGAGAATTCAATAATGATAATTTATTGAAGAAATGTAGAAGATAATCCATTTATTTGCTGTATGTAATTATGGTGGAGGGTGGACTCCCATGTCCTGTCAATGATTCGCCACCATTTTTGGAATGCTGTGGGATGTTTCTCCCTCAACTTTTTCTTTGCTTTATCCATAGCCTCGTACAAGTAGCCGATACCCTTTTTTTCCTCTTCATCAACCATCCTAAGTACTTGTACAAGAGACTCGTTCAGTTTCAAATATCTCATAGGCAACATCTTTGGATTCCTATCTTAATGTCTCAACATGTGCCAAATATCTCAACATGTGCCAAATACTGTGTTGTAGATGAGTGTCCAACTCATGCCTATACTTGTACAAACTCTCCAATGCAACAAAGTTGAAGGCAAATCTTGTTGGGCCAAGATGAAGAATGTCATGTTCATCAGTGCATGCTCTCATTATATGTAAAATTCTGTTATGTCCATGAATGAAACTGGAGGTCATCTAGGCCTTGGACACCAAGTCAACAACATGTTTGTCTTTTCCCATGTCTTCCATCATCAAATCTAGATAATGTGCTACACAAGGAATCCAATATAGATGTTTTCTTTTGTCCATCAATTTTTTACCTGTTGTCTTGTAGCTAGTTTTATTATCTGTCACAACTTGAACAATATTTTCTTTGCTAATCTCTTCAACTCTATCATCCATAAGTTTGAAAAGATAGTCTGCATTTTGTTACCTGTCCACTTGCATCCATAGACTTTATAAATATTGTACCCTCATGCAATATACAAGGAAGCTTATCATGGATTTTTTTGTTATCCCTGTCCATCCACACATGAGACTGCAACCTCTAGCCATCCATACGGTTTTGAAGGAGTCTACCCATTCTTTCAATTCTTGCACTTCTTCTTCAAGATATTTTCCATAAATATCTCGAGGGATTGCTTTCAATCTTGGGCGTGTCTCTCCAATAGAATCCAACATGGTTGGAAGTATGGGCTGGATGTTATATAAGCTGAGACTCCTACATGTAAAAGCCATTTTACTATATTTTTCATTGCATGTTTTGCTACTTTAGCTGTGGCTTTGACTCCTTTCATTGCTTGTTTGATGGTTGGCTGCTGTATAGATTGTTTTCTATACAGAAATCTGTCCATAGAAAAATGCGAAGACTGATAAGATCCATAGCCTCTTCCTTGCTAATCTCTCTCCCCTGCTTATTCTTCTCCCAAACTCTTCTTCCTCTTTGGTCACATGCCAACTCTAATGACACGTGGCCCTGAATTCTCTTTCCTCTTATGGCAGATTCTCTTCATCATCATGATCGGAATCATCAAGGGAAATTGGCTTGTCTCTCATTAGGTCTTTATCCCTCATTTGTCCAGTTGTTTTCCTTACATGCCTTCTAGAAATCTCTCCATGCAACTCTTGTTGTTGCTGAATTAGAATTTCTTTTTGTACTACTCTCCCCGGTATATATGCCGTCATCTCCTTCGCAATCTCCTAGGGGCATGAATTGCATTTCTGCACATTTTCTTGAATGCCTGCAATGTGCTGCTTAAGGCGATAACACCTTCATTCATATGTTTTCACAATATAGACATTGCACTCTTTTTTTGGCAGTATCAATCATAATCCCATATTCCCATGGTGCCATCCTATGTCTATCGGTGGCTCTATAGCTCCCTCTCTCTCGTGGTCAGCCATAATCCTATTACAATGCAAAACGAACATGTAACTTCCCGATTAGTTTCCATGATTAGGGTAAAAGCTGAGGGTTTGGTTTAATTTCCTAAAATTAAAGGCTCTTCTTTTTATATCATGGCACAATTGGGACAGTTGAGTGATTAACACACTCAATTGACCTCTAATTATATTAATTAGACAAAAGTTTCAATTTTTAGACTTAGGGTAAAAATTGTTGTCTAATTTCCTGAAATTAATGACCCTTCTTTTTATATCATGGCACAATTGGGTCAATTGAGTGTCAATTGACCTCTAAATGTACACTCAATTGACTTCTAATTTTATTAATTAGACAAAAGTTTCAATTTTCAAATCCTACTTAGGGTAAAAATTGAGGGTTTTCTCTAATTTTCCGAAATTATCACTCTTCTTTTTATATAATGGCACAATTAGGTCAGTTGAGTGATTAACACTCAATTGACCTCCAATTATATTAATTGCACAGAAGTTCCGATTTTTATACCCTAATTAGGATAAGATTGAGGGTTTTCTCTAATTTACCGAAATTAAAGACCCTTCTTTTTATATAATGGCACAATTGGGCCAATTAAGTGATCAATACACTCAATTGACCTCTCATTATACTAATTAGACAAAAGTTTTAATTTTTAAATCCTAATTAAGATAAAAATTGGAGGTTTTATCTAATTTTATAAATCCTAAATAATATCCCATTCCTCATGGCTCGTAGCCCCATACAACTCAAACACTCAATTTTCAACATTTTTTGTACTTTTCATGGATGTAAAAATGAAAAATTGAGAAGAAGAGGGACTTGTGAAAGGGTTAATAACTTAATACTTAGAAGAAGAAGAAGAAGATCCTGATGGAGGCTATGGTGGTGGTGTCTGGCGACGGCTGGGGCAGCGGCACTGGCGATGGGGGAGGAGAGGAGTGGGAGTGGTTGCCCTTGTTGGAAATGGGAAAGGGTGAAGGTGGAATCGGCCCTATGAGGGCTTTTAATACCAAGATTTGGGCCAAATCGAGCTTAATCAGTTTTGGATTGGCCTTAATTGGCTGATCCGGTCCGATATCAGGTTGATCTGGCCGTTTCAAGCTGTTCTTTTTGAAATTTAAAATTGGAAGACAAGAATCAATTGGATTGGCCTCGGATCGGCCAATCCTGACCAATCCATACCAATTCTGTCTGATTCGGTCCGATCTTATCTAAATTTTAAGTTTCGAGGGGGCTTTCCCCTAGATCGGATCGACAATAGCTGATCCCGATCCAGATTGGTCGATTCCACATTCCATACTTCATCCATCAAGCTGCCCTTATTGATATTGGGCTAGTGAATGCTCAATTCACCTTGTCTAATTTGAGGAAGAATTTATCTTGCTCCTGGTTGGACACATTTTTGGTCTTTGTTGACTGAGAGGACCACTTCCCACACGTGCAGGGTTTTATTGTGCCTAGGCCAACCTCTCATCATAAACCTATCCTCATGCGGATCAGTTGGGTGTCATGTGAGGACACATCTTTTCAGATTGGAGAAGTATTGGCTTAAAGTGGTAGACTTCTTAGACATAGTCAGGTCTACGTGGGATAGTCAGGGGCATCAAGGATCTTGTATGGCTACACTGATTAATAAGTCGAAGCATATGGCTAAGGTGTTAAGGAGGTGGGGTGATAGCAAGAG
Source organism: Colocasia esculenta (assembly GCA_014218235.1). Lineage (NCBI taxonomy): Eukaryota > Viridiplantae > Streptophyta > Magnoliopsida > Alismatales > Araceae > Colocasia > Colocasia esculenta. The sequence goes on along the minus strand of CM024754.1, from coordinate 180,512,040 downwards.
GATACCAGGCATGCAGGAGAAAAAAATGATTTTGCTTCATTTATAGGCTTAAGATCATTTGGAGGGGGCAAGTTTGATGGATAACTTTGATAGACGGAGTAGAGCTGTGCTACGAGTATAATTTGATGAGATCCTCTTGAGAGGAAATTTATTAGAAGTAAAGATCAAGGGAGAAATAGCTCAATGAAGAGGAGAAGAACTCAAGTTGCTTCCACAGGATTGCCTCAGGGAGGAAGAGGATGAACTACAATGCTGGTATCAAGGATGGGGAGCTCTTATTGCAGAAGGAGGAAGACATTAGGGGATTGTCTAAGGGGTTCTATGCTACTCCCTTCTCAAAGGGGTAGACAACAAGACTGGATTTTGCATATGTTTTGCTTCCCTGTTTTTCATAGGCACAAAGTGAGGCATATGGGAGCCCAGTTCTTGTGGAGGAAATTAGACATGCGATTTTTTCTCTCGCAAGTGACAAGGCTCTAGGTCTAGATGGCTTTCCTATGGTTTTTTTCCAACACTGTTGGGAGATTATTAAAGAGGACCTCATTGTCGTTATTAGAGAATTTCATGAGGGAAGGGCTCGTTTGAGGGGTGTTGATAGGACCCTCTTGGTCCTTATCCTTAAGAAGAAGGGGTCATTGCATCTCGTAGATTTCCTTCTTATCCACTTGTTAAATAGCATATACAAAATTATGTCTAAAGTTTTGGCCAATAGACTTGACAAAGTGGTTGATGGGCTAATCAATGGGTACCATGGGGCTTTCATCAAGGGGAGACATTCAGGAGAATATTTTGGTGGCTCAGAATGTCTTTTTGCCTGGAATTAATAGAGAAAGAGGGTATTGGTGCTCAAGCTAAACTTTGAGAAAACCTATGACAAAGTTACCTGAGGCTCTCTCCTTCGGGTGGTGACAAAGATGGGCTTTCATCAGACTTGGATTTTATGGATAAGGAAGTTTATCTCCTCTACTTCCTTTGTTGTGCTCATCAATGGACAACCATCCTCATATTTTCCTAGTGGAAGAGACCTTCGACAGGGGGATTCCCTCTCTTCTCTCTTATTTGTCCTGATAGCACATATTTTTAGTAGTGTGTGGTTAAGAGTTGAGGCGGTGGGAATCATTTTTGGTTTTTAGGTATACAAGTGTCACCCACCTATAGTATGCTGATGACACCATCCTCTTCTTAGCCGATGAGAGCAGCAACTAGTTAATGCCAGATTGATGCTTGAGGTGGTTCAAGATATCACTGGGTTAAAGGTGAATTATAGCAAGGGCGTTACGGAGATCAACATGGAGGAACGAGTAATCAGGAGCATAGCTCACCTCTTTGATTGTTAGATTGGGAGGTTTCCTTTCTCTTACCTGGGTCTTCCTTTATGTCCACGGCCTCTTCATTTTAGAGATTGGTAGGGGGTAGTGCAGATATATGAGACCAGGCTGGTAGGATGGAAGGCCATGTTACTCTCTTATAGAAGTCATCTGATCCTGTGCAGATTTGTGTTGGACAACTTGCCCATCTATTTCCTGTCTATTTTCAGAATTCCGAAGATGGTGGCTGAGAGATTAGAGCCTATTCAGGCTAGATTTTTCTGGCATGGCAGTGGAAGCACAGACAAAGTTGGCATGATGTTTCTTGGGGCAGAGTGTGTTGGAGCAAGAAAGCAAGTGGTCTGGGCATCAGGAACATTAGGTGCTTCAATCTAGTTCTATTGTGCCAATGACTGTGGAGGCTCGAGATAGAACTTGGGGGTTTGTGATAGCAGCTGATCAGACAAAATACTACAACTCATCTCGAGCGTGGGACCTATTTCCATCTTGGCTATATAACGTCTTCTCAGTTTGGAGGGGCATCTTTCAATGTGTAAAATTTATCAGGACTAGTATTATGGTTAGTCTAAGTGATGGAGAGACTTTCTTGTTTTGGTAGGATGGATGGTGTGGTGACTTCTCACTAGCGGAGACCTTCCCTCTTTGTTTGCCATTACAAGTTTTCCGTGAGCCTTCGTGGCCCAGGTTTTTGATGGGTAGCTGTCCGATGGTATTTGGGCGCCCACCTACCGAAGGAACCTCTCATCCGAAGAAACATGCTAGCTTGTACAACTCTTTTCCTTTCTATTGGATTTTAAGCTGGCCGCTAGCAAGGAGGATATGTGCATCTAGAGATGGGAGAGGAAAGGTTGCTCCTTAGTTAGGTTGGCATATCTTACCTCCTCTGATTGGGGGGGGGGTACGACATGCCTTCTCAACTCAAATTTTGGCTTCCAAGAGCTCTCTCAAGGTGGAAGTTTTAGTGTGGAGGATCTCTCACGGGTGTCTGCACATTTTTTACCACACATACCTACCTTGTGCTGCTTGTGCAGGGATTAGGAGGAGAATTTGAATCATTTACTTATAGGCTGCCCCTTTGCTAAGGGAGTTTGGTCGAGGATCGGCCATTGTCTTTAGCAGTCTTTGCCACATTTTGAGGGGGCCCGACAACTTCTTTCCAAGTTGCACTGGTGTTGGACCCTTAAGGGAGAAAGTTTCATTTAGTGGCTCACTCTGCATGCCACTCTTTGGGCTTTGTGGAATGAAAGGAACAATAGATTATTTAGAAGGGAAGTGAGGTTGAAGGACAATTTTTTTGCTTTTATTAGAGAAAAAGTTTCTTCTTAGGCTTAACATTTATGTGAAGTGGAGGGCTTTAACTCCTCACTCTTTTGGCTTCTAGGGAGTTAAGGTGGTTTCTTCTTCTCGGTGTGGGCTTCTTTTGTTATAGGGGTTATTGTGTGTTGTACCTATACACCGGTACATCCTTCCTTTTCTATTAATATAATTTATGGTACAATCCACATTTCAAAAAAAGAAAAAGAAAGATAAGGTGTTGGCTGCTAAGTTTGAAGTAGAAATTGTGATGCCGGATCGGTCTAGCGGGTGATGCATTGATGTTTAGCTTAGTTGAGAGATCAATAACAAACAACACAAGTTGACGAACATGCACTCAAATGGACACACGAAAGCTTAGATGACACACTTGAACAGAAGCAACGCCGAAGAGCCGTCCCTGCGCAACGGGAACAATGGACCGAGGGTAGTTGAGGAACTACCACCATCTAGGGACAAGTCCACAGACAAGCTCTCAGAGCCATGGGAAAAGAGCCTCGCACTCACAACCCGGCAGTGACATGAGTCACGGGCTCGGTATCCTACCTCACATTGGCGGCAAATACATGATTGAATACTAAACAACAGATAATAGAGAGGGGTGAGCACATGCCACCATGTGGCTGCGTGGGAGAAGACGCCTAGCGACCGGGTCCTGTGGGGAGAGAAATGGAGGGAGGAGTACAACGAAAAGGCCCACCCTTCGCAAAAGGGTAATGGGAAACTAGGTGATAGGGTGGGACCAGTCGGGTGATGGAAGGGCACAGACAGTGATTGTAGTCGGGTACTCTGGTGGTCCATGGGCGATCCACACACATGAACAGGCTGTTGTCCTCCAAAGTGGATCTCCATGCTCCTACTGGGCCAAACGCTGCAATTGAGTAAACTGCCTGCTGATTTGGTGCAGTGGGACTCCACTGGGCTTAGCTCTTGGGGTTGGGCCAGCTCACGAACAGGACCTTGTAGGTTTGCTGGAGCTATCTTGATCAACAGGACACTCAAAAGTTGGCCATGCAGGGGCCATCGGCTCTTTCTGCAACCCTGGCGGACTGGTGGCGTTGCAGGTTTGGCGGATCCTGTGGTCACAGCAAACCTAAGCAAGGACCCCACACGATGGAGGCACCACAACCTCCAATAGTGATTCTGGAGTTTTGCGGGCGATGTGTCCGTTGTTGCAACCTCAGAAGTTCGGGCAATGAGGAGGGTGCATACGGTCACGGGGATCCAAAATGGCGGTGCAGTGAGATGGCAGAACCTCTCAACGTTGCAGGTGGACTCACCTCAGGGGAGGAGTTGCAGGCGGAGTGGTTACCGACTCTAGGGTGGCCGCAGCATTGTAGCAGGGTGCCTTGATAGCAATTTAGGGCAGGCTTAGGTTCCGCAGGGCCAGGTGGCGGAGGGCTCTGGTGAAGCACACAAGGCCAGGCCCTGGTGAGGGCTGACCGGCTGCGCAGGCTTTGCGCAGAGGTCTGGCGCGAGGGCACTTTGGGAGGCTGGCTTCCTAGCGAGGCAAGGAAGGTGCTGGGGATCTTTGGCAAATGTTGTGCGGGGGAAGATGTCGCTGGTGAGGTCAGAGGACACTGGGCCAATAGGCAGGCGGGCGTTGCCTCGTGGCACCCAAGGGGACCTCTTCGAGTCGACCTGTAAGGGGACGGTTGGGTTGTCGTGATGGCTGGGAGTGGGAGTAGGTGAGAGCCGCCTCGCGCTCGAGCATCCAGGTTGGCTCCTGGTTGCAGTGGGACATACGAGAGGCAGGAGGCGAGAGGCGGTGGGGAACATGACGAGCTCATGGTGGGGTAGAAGGTGCATGCATGTGGAGGTCTTGTCGTAGGGTGCAGGCGGATGGAGGTGCCATGAAGGTTGGCTTCTGCTTAGTGCGACTTGAGGAGAAGGAGAAGGGATCTTGGGGCTAGGGTCTCTCGAGGAAGAAGATGATTGCAAAGAAGATAACGATGGAGACAATGGCACAAGGTGGCTGGGGCCTCGCACCCCTTCCAGGTGGTGGCAGGAAACCTCCCTTGCAAAAGCACCTGCACTGGATGCACACTCCAAGAAAACAACAAACCTTAGAAAGTTCTCATCTATTCCATTCCCAAAAGGGAAAGCTACAGCCCCTTTTTATAGTGACGGGGTGTCCCTGGATCAGACAAAAGGAGCTGGCCCTCTCCACACTAAGGGCCCATTGGGCCACTAACTCCTTAAACAGGAAAAATATATACAAGATAAAGGCCTAAGAGTCTGAAGTCCCACATCATCAGCTGGGCCCAAGAAGGGGGAGCCTATGCGCTGCTAGCTCACATATAGGGCCCGTCTTCTAACCACAAGGAGATGGGTGATGTATTGACTGTCCTCTGACGACGGTGCCCATGCATCGAGTCGAAGCAGGCTCGGGCCTTAGTGTCCTCACCAAATTGTCTACAACCTAGTTCAGAATAGTGAATGGTTGGTTCTGGTGCCTTTTTCTCTCCGAAATATACTGGTGGCCTAAGATATTATCACTGATATTCTGAACAATTGTCTTTCTTGGGTTTAAACACGAATATAGCACTTGGTAGAAATCTTTGGCAGAAAAGGATTCATGTGGCTGACCCCAAATAATGGGACAAGGCTCTAATGATGATGATGATTCTGAACAATTGTATTTATTAAACCTTAAGTGTAGGATGAGAAGCCCTTCCTAGCAGCTGCTTTGCAAATGAAACATGCAATTTATCCTTTCTGCACCCTTCACTTGTCAAACTACGTATTTTTTAACCACCCTTTTTCTTTTCTCATTTTCTTGTCTCCACTCATTTAACATCATCGGAGGGATTGATGGAAATGCTGAGCAGCTCCTTGTTTTATTTTTTGCACAGAGGCTTTCCTAATGCAAAAAAATGATCCATGTCCTTGTTAAAATTGCGAAACAAGTTTAGTGGCATCCTGCAGAAGCATTGCAGGATCGACAGCAATCAGAGCTTCCACAGCAGCGCAGCACAGCTTACACTGTTTTGCTGGCTGCTAATCTTGGCTGGGTAGTGTGCCATTGACGGGAAGGTATCAAGGAGTGGTTCTCAGACTGTTTGAGTCTCCCGCAGCAGCATGATTTGCATTCTTCACGCATCAAGCCCCAGTGCCCCACCAAGTACTTCACGCACCCTTCTGTATTGTCCTGAGGAAGCAGGTCTTGTACTAAAAAATGTCATCCATGGTCAGCGCTCAATTCTGGTGGCATTCTCGCTAAGTCATGTTGCCATGTCCTGCTAGATCTTGGATCTGAAAGTGTGTCCATCCTTCTCCCAGATGGATTCTGTAGTGCTCTACGTGGCAGAAGTTTTGCAGCCATTTGAACTGTAACTGATTTATCAGATGCCACTTTTGAGTGTTTCAAGCTCTAGATAGTTGCAAGCTCGCTTTCCCCGAAAGTTTTGTTTTTCTCAGGGATTTACTTTGGCGAGAGGAAACATCACCACTGCCTACCATTCCTTCTGAAGTAGCTCTATATATATTTTTCCTCTACGTTAAGTTTGTTCACATCTCCATTATAGACTCCGATATTTTAACAAAATTAAACAGATCTCACGATAAGTTGATTCTTGTCTGCAGCTTCATTGTTACACTTATTTCAAAATAAAGCTGTTGTCTCAACAGTGATTATTTTGCCAGAGATTAGTTGTTTTTCTCAAGTATGATCTTTCTAGCTGCTTACTCTGTTGGAACAGGAACCACAAAGTTGTGTAATATTTGCTTTATCATTCTTGATGTGGATTGTTTAATTGTATTCTGATCTCCATACCATGTTTTCAGAGGACAATGGAGATAAGAGACTGAAAATTCTGTGGACTAAATACTGCATGTATTTGCGTGAATCGAGATACTTTACTGATCTTGAAGTCCGAAGGTCCTCGCTCATCCAACAGGTACTTTTTAGAACCTGGATCCCCAAGAAATGGAAGGCGGATCCGCCTTGGTCATCTGAACTCATCAAGACGATGAGATTATTACATCCACAGGCTGTATTTTATTTTATTACCAATCCCCAATTTGTTTGTTATATTGTTATATATGCTCGCCTGGGTGTACCTGTTGCAAATTTCCTCATCAGGGGCACTTGAAAGATCAAGTGGCTGAAAGGATCTTTATATGGATATGTTACTTGGGGCTTGCCCAATTCGAACATATTCCTGAGCAACCATTTGAGTAAAAAAAAAAAGATGGAAACTCTAATAAGGTGCTTGGGAGTGTTCCTTTTTATGAGACTATTCCTTTGTCAAGGTTTGCATCATTTAAATGTTTGTTTTAGTTTATAAAAGTACTATATACTTAGCTGCTCAATGCATCTACTTGTATCAAAGCTCAGTTCAATGCACACGTATGTTCATGGTAAAACGACATTTCGAGACATCAAAGAATACATTGAATTCTTTGTCTCAAGTTTAAACATTCGAATCACAGTTACTTTTAATAACTCCATCACAAAATGCGACATATAATTTCCAATGACAAAAATGTTGAACCAAACTTTTGAGAATTTTTTCTCAATGAATGTTTAGTTTTTGTAGTTTTGGGCTTCCAAACTTAACTATTTGCAATAGAAACCTATTTCTAAGACCAAGAGGATGAAGGAATTGTACCTAGGGTTATATAATCTAGCTCGGGAGATTAAAAACTGATTGTAGTCAGTAATATATTTAATGAAATAAAAATTTTAGAAATCCAAATTTTAAAACTTCATAAAAGCTTCCCAAAAAACATCCGAACCAAGGAATATGAGCATAATCTGTACCACTAGAGAATCGAATCTATGAAAAATGAACAAGAGGTCATGCTGTCTTATCCAAATATTTTATTACAACAAGATTCACATATTTATCTTCATTGGAGAGGTTGTGCAGAAACAATTTAGTCATATTAAAAGTAGTGAAAATAAATATGTTTATAAGCAAGACTTATTCCTCTTTTTTTGGAAAAGTTTTTTTTTTCTAAAAAAGATAAATTTTAAATAGGAAGAATACCTCTTGAGGGATCAGTTGAAATGTTTCTTTTACGCAGCTTTAGATTATTATTAAGAAAATAAAAATATTCATTTTTAGGCACCCTTTGAAACATGTGGGATATTGTCTTTAAGAAGGTACATAATTTTCATGTTGACAATCTTAATATTTGAGTCCTCATTTGACTGGTATCTTAAATTATAGATCAAGAGGATGTTATTTAATCCATTGCCCTCATAACGTTTTTTGAGAAAGAACAAGAACTAAATCCGTGTACAATCCATGTCTCCTTTTGTGTATCTTTCTCTTCCTACTTAAGATTATCGTACACAATAATTTATGCAGTTTTTTTTCCTGTTTCAAACAATTATATCCAACAGAAGTTTTTAATTGTTAAAATAATCTCACACAATTATTCCCAATCATTTGTGCAGAAATAGCATCAAGAATGGGAGAGGATGGAAGAACCAACATTGCCACTTCCGCTATGTCGGGCCTCGTAGCAGCTCAGATCCAGATTGGGGGCCATCATTCCAGATAATTCGGTTTGTCATCCACTTTGACCAGTTTCCCCTCTAATATTGCAAAAGGAGGCTCCTCACCTCGACGTGCTGCCAGCAACAACACATCCTCGTCTGCCACCAGCCTATCCCCGTTGTGCCGCCACCGCCGCCGCTCTGAAACAGCTCGAGACGCTTGGGCGCCCGAAAGAGGTAAAATTTCTCCAGCCTCTTGCAACTCCCCTGATGTGCACAATGCAGGATTCTTGAAGGCAAGAGTTGCTCGTAGTTTGGGTTCCAGCGGTGGAGTGCACACCACCTGTTGGGCAATTTGCCAACCCGAAAGTTTTCACGTGCGATTGCCCTCTGTACAGGGAAACAAGAGCGGCGCCGGGAATCCCAATGGCATCCAGTAGCTTCGCGCTCTCCTCCAGGGTCCTCCTCCCGGCCCCCGTCGCTGGCCTCTGCCCACCTGCTAAGGCTTCTCTCGGAACCGTCGGCGCATTCTATCTGAGGGGGAGCAGAATCCTCGCTTTCCTCTCTAGGCGATTGCGGCTGCTAAGAGTCCGCGCCGTGCAGGACAACAATGGCAACGGGGGAAGCCCCCGGCGGCTGGTGGACATCGTCCGGCTGGTGCCGGAGATCTCGAGGAACTACTTCAAGAGCCCCGCGCGGAGAGCGCTTTTCGGGGGGATCGCGCTCCTGGGTGGGTTCTACGTGGCGCAGACCATCTCGCTCTCCTTCGGCGCTCTGGGGGTGAACGACGTGATCGCCGCCGTGGTCTGTGTCCTGCTCACCGAGTATGTGACCCGCTTCTACTACAGCCGCCCGAAGGTGACCTTCCCTCTCGCCCTCCTTAACAACTTCAAAATGGGCTTCACCTACGGCCTCTTCATCGACGCTTTCAAGCTCGCCAGTTGATGAAATAGGTAATGTCCGGCGGCCATGGCCAGCCCCCTTCCCCCTGCTTTATCCACTGCGTCGACACCATTTTTCTGCAGAGGATTGGAGGCGCCATTCCTTGGACGCTTTCGATGTGCCTGCAGCTGCTGAGGTTGTGGTTTTCAGCAGCAGCGGATTAAACCCATCTGTCACTGGCTTCCCCCTGTGCTTGAAAGCTAGCATACGGCGGATAGAGGTTTGCTGGATGGCCGCTGGAATTGCTCCATTCCATAGGGTATTTTTATCTCCTCTCTTATTTACTGCCTACAAATCTGCCTTGGCATTTGCATGAATGTCCTGTAGTCTTCAAATCATAACCAGTGAAATGGTAAAAGAGTGAGATGAATTCTTGAGTACAAGTTGACCTTGCTGGAGCTGTATTTTCAGCGGCAGCACTTTCTACACAACCTTTCTATTAGTCTCTGGCAAAACTACAAAATTCCATTTCTATTGGATCATAAACGATCGATAGGATTTACTATTTAGAGAGTAAGAGTGGACCATAAAGAAATATGGGTCACCCTCAAACACAAGGGACCCACACTGCTTGTGCCAGAGGACAGGTTGCAAGTGTTTCTCAAGAAATATATGGCGTCTACACCATCTCTATGTTGTGGAGTTTTTTCTTAACTCTTCATTCAAGTCTTTAGTCAGTCCTGTTTGAATCGAGACCGAGTGGTCTTTGCAGTTTTGCTACACACCACAAGGTGTTATTGGAAATGTACTCCAGGAAGACTTTTAGTAGTTAGCTTCTTGTGTATACCAAGTTATGTTGTCTGAGATTCAAAACTCATTGGAATCAGGATTATAAGAAATTTTCAAAGGACAATATAATAGATTAGTTTCCGACCAAAAAACAAACAGGGTTTGCAGGACGTGTTACTCATTTTAGTCTCTGCATTTGTGGGGCAGGGGGGCCAAAGAGGTATCCAATTAAGGTTGGCTCATGCACATATTTAGATAAATTTGGCGGGTTATTTTTTTATTTTTTTTTTTTTTCGGGAACACAGTGCTGTTCTGCATGACATCAACAATACTACATGGGATTTTGACATGTTACCGCTTGAATTCTATGGATATTCTAGATATTATCCTGGGTTCTTCATAATTTTCTAAAACCCTCTGAAATCTACTCAGGTTCATAAATAACCCCTCGAGTGAGTTGCCATCCGAAAAAGACATCAAGAAAAAGAATATTCCATTTTGAAACTCTATTAATAAATTTTAGGACTAAAATGCCCTTTTAATTATATAAAAAAGTTTATTAATTTCTCTCTCTCTCTCTCTCCTCCCCACCTTCTTCTGATCCCGGGAGGGGGTGGGCTGAGTGCCAACCGGTTGGCTTGTTGGTTTGATGCCAGTGCGTAGGAGAGAGAGAGAGACCCAGGGGTTGCATCTGCCGTACCATTTTACGAACTTTCAGTAACGAAGAATGTGAGTTGTCACAAGTACTGACCTCGCAAATCGTCCGCTTAGGACGACGGACCAGTGAGCTCTCTAGTTTTTTCAGTTGAGAAAAGTTTAGTGTATTTGAGTTTTTTTATTGACTAATGAAAAGAGAAGTACAAATATAAATGTAAAATTTAAGTGTATTAAAATTTTCTCTTTCCAGTTCGGAAGTAAGGCAAGTTTCTTTTCCCCTTGTTTTCATAATCTTGAAGGATCTTTTACGCCTTATGTATTGAAATTCTATTTGTTTATTTAGGATATGTTTGTTTGAGCGTAAAATCTCACATAAAAATGTTTTCAAGGAAAATTTTATGTAATAATTTATTTGGTATTTATTAAAATTTAATTCATAAAGATCTTTATCTAAAATTCATAAGTTTTGACATCTTTGATGTGATCTCGGAAATCAATTTTCTTGATTTCTCTTTTTTGTAGTATTTTTATTAACGAGATTATAATCACTGCTCTCATTCTTAGTGCCTCTTCTGCACTGTCAACTGTCGTCCCTAAAATGACTACCGATGATTATTGATCGGTGATAGTGGTCGATGTTTGGCACCCAACGGCTCAAGATCGGAGCCCGATAGTCGGCGTCCGGTGGTCGGCGCTCGGTGTTCGATGTCTTGCTCTCGACGCTTCAGCGGCTAATGCTTGACAGTCGGTGTTCGGCGGTTAGTGTTTGGTGGCTCGTGCCCAGTGACCCGCACCCGATAGCTTGCGCCTGGCACCTAATGGTCGGCGTCCGAGATAGGTGATTGGCGTTCGGCACCCGGTGCCCAAAGTTAGTCGCCAACCATAAGCACCTGGCGATCACCGCCTAAAACATATGTATTTTATTTTTCAAATATTATTTTTGAAAATTATTTTACTAAAAAAATATATCACAAAATGTTTTGAGAAAAATTATTTACGTGGTTATCAACTAAACGAATAATTATATTTTTTATTTTCTTGTAAATGCTCTTCCTTGAAAAATTTTTTTCTCCTAAGAATATATTTTATAACCAACCAACTGACCCTCTATTTTCCTCTTTAGTTCAAGCAGAACGGGATGAGGTGTAATGACGAATGGATGAAGAAGTTTGATTCAGGATTACCTGCACATAGGAATTACCATTTGATAAGTAGGTGTGGTGGTGTTTTTTTGTTTGGGCCTGAGCCAAACAGACCTCCACTGAAGAAGATGGGGAAGACGAACGCCGGTGCGGACGGAAGCTTGCAAGACCAGAACCAGGTCAGGGGGGCCCGGTTGAAGAACCGGGGAGAACTCTCCGATGCCTAAGTCAGTAGGGGACTTGAGAGGCTTGAGGAAGGAAGGTTCAGTGATGTATCACTCGAGGGCGAGTGAGGGTCTGTGAGACCACGTACCTCTACATGGAGGTTACCTGAGCCTGTTTATAGGCGAGGGTCTTGAGAGAGGGGGATGAAACGTCCCTTCATAACGTCGGAAAGGACGCGCCGGTTGGCTCCCTTGGCGGGGAGTTATGTGCTGAGGTGCCCGTTGAGGGGCCCTGCAGTTATTGCTTTCTTGAACGTGGGGCGCGTGCGGTGATGCCGCAGTAACCGCTGCTAGGCAGTGAGGAGCTTCTCTGCTCTCCCTGGTCGGGAGGTACTGAACAAGCAGCCTGCTTGGTAGCTAGACCGGCTGCTTGGTGCTTGGTGCCCGGAGGCACAGCTTGTGCAGACGAGGCCGCATCGTGCTTCGAACAGGGTCTGCTCGGTGAGTTAGACCGAACAGGCTAGGGGGTATCCGAAGATCACCCTTGGAGACCTGGAGGTCGTCGGGCGCGGAGACTGCGCGGTGGCCGGTGCTCGGGTGCCTTGGCGATTGCGGGCTCGAGCAGGAGCCGCTTGATCTGCTCAGTAAGGATACATCATGTTCGAGCAGCCTTACGTGGTGTTCGGAAACTGCTGCTGGGACCCTTGGGGGTTTAGTAGCTGAAGCGTGTTCGGCAGCCGGTTAGCTGGAGCCGAGGACACGTGGCGCGAAGGCCGTAGCCGTTTTGCCTTGCTGGGCCTTGATGGGCCTAGGAGGCTAGAAATAGCCTCTACAGTAGGTAAAGTCCATGGATAAACATTACCCTGCACATAGGAATTACTATTTGTTGAATAGGTAAAGTTCATGGATAAATATGACCTTGCTCATCTTGTCGTTGCTTGGTCACAATTCGATCAAATTCCATAGAGATGGACCCCACGGCGCAACACAGCCCACCTCAAGTGGCTTGGGCCAGGACCAGAGTATTCTTAATTGGGTCAAGATTGGATATATGAAAAATAGAATTTGGGCCGAAATTGGGCTTCTGGTTCCCCCTGTCAGCTAGAACATGGGCCTTTCCTCAGCAGGCCCCTACCCTCTCCTCTCCACCCCCATGCACCAGGCCTTTCCTCTCTTCTCCATTCGCACATCCACATGTCCCTCCCTCAGCGTCTTGGTGGGTTTGGTAGTCTCGTGAAACGAGCAATTGGTTATAAGAAGTAAATCCATTGCTTACATATTACGGAATTGGGCCCACCCCAGTACATGCTTAAAAAATTTGAATTTGGGCTGGGCTAAACTTAGGCTGTTACCATTTGGGCTGAATACGGCTCGTGACAAATTTGGGCCGGCCCATTTCCGATTTTAGACAGTACCCACCTAACCCATCCAAATCCCATCGAAAATTATCGACTCTTCAATGGAATAGAGGAGGAGAATAAACTCACATTTCTTAGGAGAAGATGCCTCTATGATTTTCCTTTGCCGTTCTTTACCAAACATTTGTTTGGCATGCAAATGAAATCATTATCCATACGCAATTTCACTGATATTTTTCTTGCATCAATTAGAGCATTAACATTGAGGAAATATAAAACTAAAAAAAAACATTGAGATAATATCTTAATTTGCCGTTTTCAATAGTTGCTCCTCATTTTTCTTTAGCATGCTTTGGTTATTAATATGCAAGGAGAATTATTAATCAGTCCTTACTTTTGGAGGACTTATTTTTAAGTCTCTGACTCTTTTAAAAAAATTATATAATTATATATTTATCTCTTTTAAAAAAATATGTAAATCAAGAACTTAAAAATAAGTCTCAATTCTCTCTAATAAATATCATCAAACTATCCATCACCGTCACACTGTCCCCCCTTGTGACGTTTTTTTTTTTTTTTTTTTGAATAACGGTGTGTACGTGTGATCTTACGCACGGATGACGTTGCGATCGCCAAGAGCCCACCTCCCCGACATATCACGAGGCCACCTTATCCGCTTATATATCCCAACCTCTTGAACGTGGAGTTGGTGGCCTTTTTAAAGTTCATAACGGATAAGTACCTTTTTCTCCTCCACAGTCATAAATAAATACTGGATTTTTAGGAGCGGGCTGCGGGGAGGGAGGGGGGTTGTGGTTGGAAATCCATCGGCAAAGGGAGAAACCACTCACTTCTCCATTTGAACGGCATCTCCACACAGTGCGATGCGACGATGCTGCTCATCTCTGCAGGATCTGATGCTGTCCTCGTGCTCAGGTATCCAAAAGCGTTTCTTCCCCACTTCCACCTCAATCCCCGGCCACTCCCACCAGCTACTAACACCACATCAAATTTGTCCCCCCTTCTTTTAATATTATAATCTCAAATGAAATCGATCTTTAGTACGTACAGAAATGTCGAATAGTAATTTGATCGATCCACATGCAAAAGGCAGCCCGGCCCTTTAAGCCACACTGGATCGTCCAAATTAATCATGGCGCTCTCTCACGAGGCTTTTGGATTTCCTGAAGTCTTTGATTCCAATGATCATTACATGGTGATGCCTTGACCTGGAATCTCGCTATCTGCCTACCACGTACGGTACGCGCAGAACACGACGAAGTCATGAGACTCATGAATGCGCGCTCTCCTAACTCCCACGTCGCTCTAATTCATGTTTACTACTTGCGATTGTTTTATAATATAAAAACTATCATAAGTTTTTGTTATCGTACGTTAATTTATTTACCATAAAATACATCAAGGTATATGAGATAGCCAAAGCACCTTATAAGCTTAATTTCAAAATGGCAAGTGAGCGATCGAGCTAGATGTTCCTCCTTTGCAGCAGCCTGGCCCTGGCGGGAAGAATCTGGCCAAGAAAGAAGGGAGCACGCACGACTTGTTCTTTTCTAACTCTAGCGTGGCTGCACGCAGGATCTCATGATCGCCCAGAGAGAGAGGGAGAGAGAGAGAGAGAGAGACAGAGAGAGAGGACGTCTCCTTTTTTTTTTTTTTTTTATTCTTGTGGTGGGAGGGGATCAGGGAGCGAGCAGGTGGCAGGTGACCCAGGTAAAAAGGAGGGACAAAAAGGAGCAAGCTACTGGAGTGGAGATCACGGCAATACACCAGTGCAGAAGGTGGTGGGCTCGCCGGCCGGGAAACAAGAGGGCGTGGCCGGCCAAGTGCTGCAGCAGTCTCTCCTCTCTCTCTCTCTCTCTCTCTCTCTCTCTCTCTCCTCTCTCTCTCTTCTCTCTCTCGTCTCTCTCTCTCTCTCTCTCTCCTCTCTCTCTCTCTCTCTCTCATCTCTCCTCTCATCTTCTCTTCTCTCTCCTCTCTCTCTCTCTCTCCTCTCCTCTCTCTCTCTCTCTCTCTCTCTCTCTCTCTCTCTCTCTCTCTCAGTGTGCATGTTCAGCGCCCGGGTTACTGTTACTGTACCGTGGCATCATGATTGGCCGATCGAACTCTATATTTACCAATGCGGTTTCATGTGCCGATTATGTTTGTACGATCATGACACCTGTTACGAGGGTTTTCAAGCAGGTCGGTTGTCTTTTGAGACAGCAGGCCACATCATAAGATTGTGACCGACACTCTATCACCAAGTCTCAACTAGTTAAATTCCCTCCTAGCTCGGCCGCCTCAACCCGCTCGGCCAGGAATTCAGGTCGGGTTAGGCCGACCTGGTAAGCCACTCAGAAAGGAGCTCTTGGGGGTAACAGAGAAATAGGTAAATACGAACCAATCGATGCGATGCTCCGGCAGGTCGAATCCATCCCTAGTAGAAGCCGACCTCATAAAGGGTCCTAGTCGACGACCTATCTTCGGGTGACGTGGACATTATACATTCTGGTAACAGGGATCAGGAGATTCATCACTTTGCATCTCAGGACATCTATCGAAGCTCGGGTAGGACTGACCTGGTACTCGGCGCATTCACGTGACCCACAACGGTCTTCACATGGGCAGCAGGCAAATGAGGCAAGATCCGAGGATCGCGGGACTGATAATTGCAGCCATTAAGATCACGATCTCATTGATCTGGCATGCCGGTTATGGCCACGATCTGGCGTTAATCGCGGGAACCGCCAGCGAGATTGACGGGCTCGTCCAGCTAATAGGCGGATATCCCACCACTATATAAAGGGCAGACACTCCACAGACAAATGTACGCTGTTCTACCCCATGCTAGGCCATTCTACTCGGTTAGTGACTGATTTGAGCGTCGGAGTGTCTCCCCGCCGAGACCACTCGGCGGATTTTGCAGGTCAGGTCGGAAGCTCGGAACAAGCGTCACACGTCGGCCAAGCCCGCCTCAGATGAGATTCACCGACTTGGTCGTCTCGACTCACCTGGGCGAGAAGCGCCTCAACGGTCACCTCGGCCTGAACCGACCTATATTACTTTTTGCAGTAACAACACCTAAACCCGACCCACACACGATAGCGGGTCTAATTTTTTATTTGTATTAGTTTTAATTATTAAGATTAATGATATAAAAATTTGTTATAAGTAGTTTCTTGATTCGTATGTTATTAATATTTAGTGACAAAGTTACATAGGACGGCTGGGCGCGGTTCCGCGTTACAAAAAAGGAAATTTGAGTTACAAAATTTCAAAATAAAAAATAAAAAATAAAAAAGCCTTTATGTAAGTTGACCCACCGGAATCGTTGCGATACGGTGCTATCAAATCATAATTTGGGCGACAAACCTTGCTATTGACTTCCTCTCAGAAAATAACGTAACCGTTCTCAACGGAAGCAAAGAAAGTGAGAAGCTATTTGATTTGGTTGTCTTTA
The DNA here is from genome assembly GCA_014218235.1 of Colocasia esculenta. NCBI lineage: Eukaryota > Viridiplantae > Streptophyta > Magnoliopsida > Alismatales > Araceae > Colocasia > Colocasia esculenta. The sequence goes on along the minus strand of CM024754.1, from coordinate 180,495,497 downwards.
TGCAATTCAAAATAATACGAAACCTACGTTTTTGAATGTTACGGAAAAGGTATTAAGGTAAATTTGTATTTTTACCTCTTTAGTATATCCTATTTGGATACACACACATGTACTTTTAGTTTTTGCGAACAATAAAAAAAAAAATCTCTGAATACTTTCAACTAGTTGCAATTATAAATTTCTGGATTCATGTGGCCAAAAGGACGTTGATATAAGTAAATAAAAATAAAAAAAAAATAAAAACATAAATATATCTTTAAGATAGATGTGGGTTTCATGATGCCGCCCGTAAAACCTAAATTGAGTGGAGTTATCATTTCAGCATTTTGACTAACGTCTAAATCATAATCGTAACTGACATTACGTGGATGCATTCAAACTAAAGTCTGATCTGCGATAGATTGCTCGATCGTCTGATTAGTCGGAGCCGACACATCAATAATATGTGGACCCTGATTACTCGACCAATCAGATAGACGGCCGACCAACTCACCTAAACATTTCTATCCAGTCACGGGGTAAAAAGTCTTTCTCAACTATTTTTGACAATTCATACAAATCAATGACAAATCGAATACAAATAATAGGGGTATATATGTAAAAAATTTAAAAAGATACGAATACACCTATGTTAATATAATGTAAACATGATATTATCATTTTAGGAAATCACATGTTTTCAACGTTTTTCGCAGTTTGTACTTGAGGTCGGTCATTCCTGGGGCTGTAAATGGGCCGGTCTCATTGGATATCCGATATTAGAACTGGGTGGTTAATTATTTGATTTTATGTGGAGCTTGTAATTGTTGTTTGTTGAAGAAGTAGGGGTATTACTGGTTCAATTCGGGTTAGGTTATTTTTTGGTCTAACTTGAACCGAAATTGAATGAACTGAACTTATTCGGTTCAATTCAGTTCAAATCAAATTTGATATTTAATAAATATAAATAGATTTATTAATATCTATATATTTAAAATGAAGATAATTTTTTTAAAATATGCATATTTGTATTTAAATTTAGTTATATAATGATTTTTTTATATTTATAAATGTATGTTATAGAAATATACTATTATTATATAAAATTTGAGTTTATTTGGTTTATCTAGTTCAGGTCAAACTGAAAGCAAGGGTCAACTCTCAAAAAGAGTCTGCAAGAGAAGAAAGAAAAAAAAAGAAAGGAGTGGACAAAGCACAGTGATAACGTATAGATATCTTTTTTGCTTACCTATCCCTGTAGTTGTTGATCTCCCTTTGAATATAATCTGAAAAGAATTCTTCTGGGCTGATATAGCATCAAATCCCTTAAGTCTTATTCTTAGGGTTTGTTTGGTAATGTTTATTGAATCTCTATTATCTGAAGTGATAAGACATTGATGATTCAAATTGTTTGACAAATTATCTTAATAAACATTTGAAATTATGTCTATCATCTTAAATACATCTTAAAAAAAAGTGATGGCTCGGCCACTTTTTTTTTTTCCAGATCTCTCCTACGTCGCCCCTGAGGGTGGGGAAAGAAGATGGCACGGAGGAGAGGGAAGCTGAGATGAGCACGGTGAGATTCCTGGAGTCGTCTGGCTGCTGAGGATGCGCTCCGGGGCCGCGACAGCACCACCATGCCCCCCTCCGACCCGCCTCCACCAGCCCTGGCCCGGGGAGCGTTCCCGAAGGGGTTAGAGGGAGCGCCCGAAGAGGAAGAAGACGACGATGATCGGCCATAGGACTTGTTCAGGTTGACGGAGACGAACTTGCCCTGGCTGCCATCTGTGACTGCGGGGCGGCGAGGGAGAGCTACGGCTGAGGGAGCTCCAACACAGCATATGAGAAGGCGGCCAAACAGTTCACTCCTCGGCCCCTCGCCTCCGCCCCTCCTCCCTGCTCCCTCCGACCTGCTGCAATGCAACATACAAGAAATATCGATCATAAACTCACAAGATCGGAGGTCCAGAGATAGGGAGCAGAGGGATCGTAGATGGTGGGGATTTAGGGTTAGGGTTTTCCTCCCCGCCAGGGAAGACCGAGGAGGAGAGAGATGTCCAAGGAGGAGGAGGGGGGGGGGGGGTTCCCACTTACCTCGCTCTCTGTGGGGGCTGCGCGAGGGGGGTGGCGAAGTGCTGGCGGAGGGGTTATGGCCTCCCGCGGAGCAGTGGATCTGGCGGCGAGATGGGGGAGAAGCCCTAGAGACGAGGCCCCCTCGACGCCCTCCTCTGCCCCCATCAAAAGTGCCCGTGCCTGATGCTGGGAAGGGGAGGAAGGGGAGGGGGCATTCTGGTAATTTCTTGCCATCTCAGCTTCCGGAGCCGACTCCAAGACCAGCACCGGTGAGATTCCCCTTCCGCCAAGTTCTCGTGTTTGCTTTCCGAGAGCGGGAATGCTCTGCCGGTCCGTCTGCAGGATCGAGCTACGAAAATTCATACGCAGTTCTGCTGCTGGTTTTGAGGGGATGTTGGTTCCTTTCTGATTGTTCAGGTGTGTATGTTGTAAACCGGGCGTCCGTGGAAACTTTCTGATCTCTTGGATCTGATTTCTTCTTGTTCGATCTCTGTTTTAAGAATGTGTTCTTCCCATTTTCTTTGGTTCCTATAGAAATTTTTCTTCTGGCACTGCAGCATACCCTTGGCAACATTGAGAGAGACAGGAGTAATTAAAATCTTTCGGTCTCTCACATACATTATTAAAATATATAAAGATATTTATGTGAAATAATATATTAATTTAGATGTCATTTAAATTTGATTATCAAACAACTCTAATAGAAGTCTAATATATTTTAAGTACTTATTAGATTACAGATTTAGACAATAGATAGTAAATTAGAGTTTAGACATTTTAAATAAGTGTTATCAAACGCCACCTTAATTATCTTTTACTGTGGCCACGGTTCACTGGATCTTGCTTACGGCTAAGGCTATTGGCCGGGCCTATTGAAAAGTAAAATTACATATTTTGCTACATCTATTTATGCATGCCCATCTGCCATCTGGTCACTAATTAATTCCTCCTTCGAGCGGATATCCACACTAGTATATACTGTACTTCCTCTCCTTGATTCAAGGTCAATTCTGTGGCTTCTTTCTCCCCAAACCATCTACTTAAGTATGCCATATATTGATGGACAGGATCTATCCATCTATCTATATGTTCATACGTGCTTTTTATCTGGGCGTAGATTAATTTGTGGAGAGAAATAACAGTGTATAATTAGAAATAAATTATTGGGAGAATTAATAATTATTTTCTAGCAGAGGATTGACATATTTTTTCAGTCGTTGTCAAATTTTCCACCACCGCATGGTCTTTCTTTTTTGCGGGACTTATTTTTAGATCTCTTCCTACATAACTATGTAAGTTATGTAAGTATTTAAGTATGTAACTTGTACTTCACTAACTATGTGAGTTATATAATTATGTAAGTACTTCATAATTATGTAAGTATGTAAGTTATGTAATTGTATGTAAGTATATAGTTAGTGAAATACAAGTTACATACTTAAATATATAAA